>APFE030014250.1:42942-122954 GCA_000404065.3 Pinus taeda | reverse complement strand
ATGCTTCAGCATGTATATATATGTATTGTAACATTGAAAGGAATATAATGAAAAATCAATTTGGTAGTCCTGGTTTTGGGATTCAAGGGAAAATATTTGTGTATTTTTTATATTCTTGTCATTTTATTTTCTATTTTTAGAATTCATCTACATGCAATATATGTATAAGACACTCCCCCTTGAGGGGAACACCATCCTCAGTGTTCAATAACCATATACGACAAAACATGTTGTTAGAACAAGCCTTATTAATTATGGAGATTTATGTATACAACTCATTTCACCTCTTATAACACATCTTATATGCATATCAGCTTACCAGTCACTCCAAAATCATTAATTTATAAACTTAGCCATCTTCCAATGGCCCTTTTTTGAAGACTTTTGATGCTTTAGAGGTGTTCAATCCAACTTGGATTGTTCTCTTTCATTGGAATGTTGCATGCCTCTAAGATTCAGTGCTACCATCTTGTACTCCGTGTTCCTTCAGTAAACAATTCTCAATTCATTGTTTCCAAGGCACATCCCAATGTTCTTCTGATTTCCAACCAACTATGCTAATGACCAAAATAAATTTGTTTCTTGAAATTACCTTCTCTGCTTCCCAATCCCTCGGGAAATTCGGGAACACCCCCTTCCATGCAGCTACTCACCTTCTAAGTTCTGGCTTCCTATTCCATTGGGCGATCCATTCCTTGGCAAGGTTTCCTTGCATCGAAATTTTCTCAAAACCAGGGCATACCCCTGCCTAAAAACTATCATATCGAGCATAACATGTTTTATGGAAATCAATTCACACCATTGGTTTTAGTGTCCCACAATGGCCCCGTCCTTGAATTTTTTTTCTATTGTATTGTTGCATGGTTAATTATTTTGTTGCTACTGTTGTTTCTCTTGCAACTAGCTCCAACTGCCCAACCCAGGTAACTTCCATGCTCTCATACACCATGTCACTCAAGTTTTCATTAGAAGTATCATAAATGGATTAACAATTTAATTTGTACCTCATTGGTAGCTTATCATGAGGTGAACTTGGAATTTTACTTTGATTCCTATCACAACAAAACTAGAACTGCTCATAATTTAAACCATCATAAATTAAAACATGGGATTAGATTCATAATGTATAAATTCCAAACTAAATAATATATTGATACTCATCTTTAAATTTTTCTCTGCTTTTGTCTTTATACACACTAGATTGGTTACCAAACCCAACAAGCACCCAATGCCTTCACTTCTCTTTGACCTCATACACACACTCAATCTATCGCCAAACCAGACAAGAACCCAATACCTTCTCTTCTCTTTGATTTCAAATTTACTAAGTGGTTCATCAAGCCCAAGGTGGTCACTTAGTAAAAAATAATACAAATAAGCCCAATCGCTACCACATGAATATGCACTACCAAACCAGGTAGTTACTGCCAACCAGGTAGTCTTCTATCAATAGAATTATAGGTGTATTCAACAGCTTCACAGGCCCAGGCAACCCCCAATTTGGGTAGTCTATCTGTCCTAATAAACACAAGCCCAGAGAGTCCCATACCTTCCTGTCCTAAACACATTACACAACACAACGGCCCAAACAGTCCCATAGCTACATGCCCCAAAACATTACAAACACATGCACATATACACAATTTACAACACAATACATACACATACACACATGATACAACACAACAAATACACTTGTATAACAAAACACATACACAATACACTTGGAACAGTATGATATTTATACAACAATGTTGAAATTGAAAAGACCACATCGTCTCTATCCACAAACATCAAGAAACATTGCCTCTAGTGCCTTTCTTTGCATGTCACATATCACACTAATTATTTTCTACTGATATATCATTCAAAATTCCCTATAAATTTTGCGTGAGAGAATGGCTGGTGCTTCTCAGTCGCAAATTCAATGATATAACCTTCAAGAGTTAAGTTAACCCAAAATTCAACAACCCTTGTTAACTCTGTATCCAACTGATGAAGGGCGTCCAAATCGAATGTGGTCCAATTTCTGCACAACCTCGGTTGTATCGCAACCCTTGATTTATGGTGTAAATAAGTAAACCAATCTTCTAACTTCTCTAGGAATTCACACCAAAAGATACCGTACTGGTCACAAGCAGGTTCAAAGTACAACTTTTCTTCTTTGACACAATTCATATTCTTTTGTCTCAATTTTGCCTGCTGCAAAATAAAGTAATCAACCTCTTCATGCTACCATTTTTTGATATCCTGATAAATATATCTTAGGCACACGATCTAAATGCTCTAAGGAACTCGAGGCCCTGGAAATGGAACCATTTGTTGGCGGAAAAGTTTAATTTGAGTTTGACCCAGGATTCGACCAAGGGTACGAATAAAAGGGCCTGTGTAGTCTAGCACTTCGCCGAAATTTCACTGACCTTTGGAGTTACAAAGAAGCGTCTCACCTGAGGCGAGCCATAACCATAAAAGGATGAAGGGGATCTAGATCTGATTAATTAGTCAATTGCGTAACTATTACCACATTCATTCTCAACCATTTGACTCATGCACTTAACAGAAAATAGACATATGCCAAAAAATTTAAAAGGGCCCATAAAATACACAACTGAATATCATAATTCTCATCCTCCATGTATTATTAAGCAACAAAGTTGAATTACATTATATCATCGCCATTAAAACTTGCCGAAATTACAGGCTTGCACACGGATATCAATACTGACAGATAATACATAAGAAAAGCAATACATGCTCAAATCTCAAATATCACTTAACACTAAACTATGCAGCACAGTCCCAACACATACAAGCACCGTCTATATTCCTGACACAATTTGAACCTTGCGGCAATGTCCAAACTTATTTCTCGTTGTCTTTATAGCCGCGCTTGCTTGATCTATTCTTCGATACCTCGCTCGCTTGATCCAAGGTTTTCCAATACCTAGGGCCATTACCTTAATTCTCCGTTGAGTGTATCAAAATCAGTTCCTAGCTCTTCAACACGTGCCCTTATATTATGTTGTGTAAGTTCCAAAACATTTCACTCTCGCTTTGATTTTCCGGTGCTTTGTTTGTCCTTTGCAATATCTATTTCTTAAAAAACGAAGGACCCAATAGAGGTTGAAACTTGTTTTTAGTATCTTGGGTAGCAGATATCCGATGTTGAACTCGTTGCATATATAATGCTTGTTGGCATCGCAAAATCAGTCGCAAAGCGTCGAATGGTTAAAGGATTTTTTGACAATCTTGTGTGTCAGATATTCAACATCAATATCGTCGAATATTCGACACTTTATGAAGTGTTGACTATTTGACACAATAATAGCGACAAAAATTATGACTCTAATGTGTCGGATAGCCCACGATAATAAGTCGAATATTTGATGAATGTACATTGGATTTTCTCCCCATTTGGCCTAGTGTTTGATGGTGATTCCTACATAATGCTTAAATCTTACACCATAGATTTTTTAGTTGATTACATATGGATTTGTAATAACCTTTTTTTTTTAAATATGCACATATTATATAGAATAATATCTAGATATATGAAAAAATAATGCTTATATAGAAACAGTTATGCATAACATATATATAAAATCACTTCCTTTAATCAAATGAAAATTGATTAGGCCACCCTCAAACTTCAAGATGTCACTTCAAACATTTTGCATCCTAAAAATAAGTCTGACTCACTCATTATTAAAACCCCAAGTTCTTTGTTTTCTAGCTTTATTACTATTCTCCTTTTCAATGGCAGGGAAAGGATGTTGGTGTTTTGTGGAAGTTAATGAACCTCATCAAAATAACATATTAAAACAAATTTTGCACCAACAAGATCATGTTTCAAATTATTGAGCCAGCAACATATTATATCTATCTATGGAATAGACGCCCCTTACTTCCTTAGTTTAGTTGTTTATTTTTTGAAGGAAAAGGGAGATGAAACCAAGATCAGACAGAGTTTTGGAAATCCATGGATTTGTTGATGCATATGAAGTTGGAGATATAGATTGAAGAATATCTACAAGTGGGTATGTGTTTAGCCTATTTGGAGGTGTAGTCAGTTGGATGAGAAAGAGACAGTCTGTAGTGACACTTTCAACTACAGAGGCAAAATACATGGCAACCACTCATGCAAGCAAGGAAGAAGTTTGGTTGCAGAGTTTGTGTTCAAGTATGGGGTTAGTAAAACGAGCTATAAGGATAGACTGTGATAGACAAAGTGCAATTTTCTTGGCAAAGAACTATTCTTATCATTCAAAGACAAAGCACATTGATGTTCAGTATCACTTTGTGAGGGATATGGTTGAGGACAAAAAGGTGTTGCTGGTAAAGGTGGACACTTTGAAAAATGTTGCGGATGCATTGAAGAAGTCAGTGACAACTGAGAAATTGTTTTGGTGTAGAGAAATAATGGGAATTGTATGGTTGGACAAATGACTAAGATCTCCTGTGACCCCTTGTGTGGAAAAGAAAACAACAAGTGGTAGAATGTTGGGTGTGTGTTATATTCTTTCCACAAATAGTCACAGGCGCAGGGGGGGGGTGAACCTCCCTTATTCGTTTTGACGGGGCACAACAGGGGGGTTACAATGGGGGCGGTAGCCCCCCTGCACAAGGGACCTACCTATGGTTTTGTGCATGGATTTTGCACATGTTTTTGGGCATGATGGTTTTCTACGCATGGTATTTTTTAGATCTGGTCAAAGGAACTATCGCTGTATTCTAATATAAGGTTAATGGATTGGTGTTTATGAATGCTTCGACATGTATATATATGTACTGTAACATTGAAAGGGATATAATCAAAAATCAATCTAGTAGTCTCGATTTTGAGATCCAGGGGAAAATATCTGTGTATTTGTTTTATATTCTTGTCATTGTTTATTTTATGTTTTTAGAATTCATCTACATGTAATATATGTACAGGGATAAAACCTACACTCCCCCTTGAGGGAAACACCATCCTCGGTGTTCAATAACCATATACGACAAAACATGTTGTTATACCAAGCCTTTAATTATGGATCTTTATATATACAACTTTTTTAAGCTTTTACAACACATCTTAAATGCATATTGGCTTATCAGTCACTCCATAATCATTAATTTATAAAATTTTCCATCTTCTAATGACCCTTTTTGAATTATTTTGATGCTTTAGAGGTTTTCAAACTAACTTGGATTGTTCTCTTTCTCTAGAGTGTTGCAGGCCTTCAAGATTCAGTGCTACCATCTTGTGCTCCTTGTTCCTTCAACAAAGAATTCCCAACTCATTTTTTCCAAGGCACACCCCAATGTGCTTCCGATTTCCGACCAACTATGCTAATGACCAAAATAAATTTGTTTCCTGAACTTCCCTTCTCTTATTCCCAGTCCCTCAGGAAATCTAGGCATCCCCCCTTCCATGCAGTGACTCACCTTCCAATATTAGGTTTCCTAGCCCATTGGAAATCCATTCCTTGCATCAAAAGGTATACCCTTGCTTAAAATCTATCATACCGAGCATAACATGTTTTATGGAAATCAATTGAAACTATTGGTTTTAGTGCCCCATAATGACCTTGTGCTTGAATTTTTTTCTATTGTATTGTTGCATGGTTAATTCTTTTGTTGCTACTACTATTGCTCTTGCAACTAGCTCCAACCGCCCAACTCGGTTAACATCCATGATCTCCTACATCATGTCACTCAATTTTTCATTAGACTCATCATAAATGGATTAATAATTTAATTTGTACCTCATTGGTAGCTTATTCATGAGGTGAACTTCGAATTTAACTATGATTCCTATCACAACAAAACTAGAATAGCTCATAATTTAACCCATCATAAATTAGAACATGGGATTAGATACATAAGTATAAATTCAAAACTAAATAATATATTGATGAATAGTTATCTTTAAATTGTTCTCTGCTTCTGTCTTTATGCACACTAGATTGGTTACCAAACCTAACAAGCACCCACTGCCTTCTCTTCTCTTTGATTTCAAATTTACTAAGTGGTTCATCAAACCCAAGGCGAACACTTAGTAAAAAATAAATACAAATAAGCCCAATCACTACCACATGAATATGTACTACCAAACCAGGTAGTCATTGCTAACCAGGCAGTCTTCTATCGATATAATTATAGGTGTATTCCACACCTTCACAGGCCTCAGAAACCCCCAATTTGGGTAGTCTATCCATTCTAATCAACATAAGCCCATAGAATCCCATACCTTCCTGTCCTAAACACATTACACAACACAAGGGTGTGATGCATGCAAGTTCCCTCTGCGGACAGAGGCAACCCCTCTAGCTCTAGAGTGGTTCTAGTCACAGTAAGAACAATATCAAAGCAAATTCCCTTAGATAGTTAATGTCATGAAGGCTTACCATCAAATCCTCGTTTGATTTCCCATTGTGTTTCCCCAACTCTCGTTCTAATCATTTTTTTACCTGAAACAACATATAGAGAATAACAACAAACATAATAGAATATGATAGAAACGATCTACTTAAAGGGTCAAGGAACTTCAAGCTATCAATATGCAATTTGACATAATATATAGGAAATAAACCATTGATTTGTATTAATATGAACTGAAGTAAAACTTACAACCATGCCTTGATGTTGTAGGTCTCCTTGTAGGGTCTTGTTAACATGTCTCTGCAAGCATTCACCCATGAATTATCTCCTAAGAGGATGAATAACTCTCTCTCCTACCCAAAAGGAAAAATTATGATGCTAGAACACTCATACAATCAAGCCAAATCCACACAAAACTATCCCAAGCTAAGTTACATTAGAAGCTACTTCCAAACTCCACTCAACCTCTCTCCAAACCAACTGAACTAGCTAATCTTACCCATGAAGGAGATATTTATAGGAGGAGGAGACTCCATAAGGGATGGGAGAAAGAGCTTATCCCTTTGGGAGGTTGCACAAAAGGTGGAACAACCATCCCAAAGGAGAGAGTCGAGCTCATGTGATCCAACAAACAACCCTAGGACCGTCCATTGACAATTTTTTAAAACAAACTCGCTAAAAGTAGCTCATCACGAGTGAAACACAGGGACAGAGTGACGACGTCGCTAGACTTAGTTCAATATTGGCCATCTTCGCGGGTGGAATAACTGATGACCCACGACGACCCAAAAACATAGGTTAAAAAGGATCTGCTCGAGGAGTAATGAACTGAGGTATTCTTCCTGATATGACAAGGAAGAAATTGACACATATTTTGTAACATGACACATAACATATGTCAATAACACGGACCGGTAGTGTCTGGGATCAGGGAATGCAGGGTCGGTGACAAAATATTATGTAACAGATGCCCCCTAAAGCATGAAGGCTGAGAGAGTGGGAGGGGTGAAATGCTTTACGAATCCATAACTGAAACAGAACACCATCGCGGAGAACCTGCAAACGCAAGTACAACTGATATCTCTAATACATGAGTACATAGTGAAAGGAAATACATGTGCATAAGGCATGGGCGCAGTCATCTAAAAGATAAACATAAATCATTTGTTGTATGGACACAACCATCCAATCAAAAGGATCATATAAACGACTCAGGTATGGTCGCAGCCATCCAATCAAAAGAGTCATGTATACAATCATGAACCAATCCACACAACCTGGACTTGTGTAATATGAGCCCACAGTCTTGAATCCCAACCCGATCAAGGTAAAAATTCTAATGTGTGAATACATGTGTTGAATTCAAGCATACTAGAAAATCGCTTGATTATCGGTCAATGATGTAAACCGTTAACAAGTGCAAGAGAGACTGCCACTAATGTCAATGGTTCTCAAGGTACTGCTAGTACAATCCATGAAGTGTGAAGAATGAGCTGAAGTCGAACACCCGTGAAATCAATCAATCGAATGTCAATAATGAAAGCTTGTCATCGAATGCAAAGAACTTGCCATTAAGGCATACAAGCTCCAAGGTACCTGAAAGGAGTCCCTAGATCAACTTCCCGGATAATGAGCTGAAGTCGACAGGAAGTGATCGGTCGAAGGAGGGCCATAATGTTTCCCACATCATCGACGCGAGACAAAGGAACAAGATGAATGTGGATGCGACAGAGATTCTAAGGAAGGTGTGTAAGGATACAAACTATAGAAGGATTAAGCTCTTGAACTTATCGGTGACACGACTCCGGAGTTTGACAACATTTTGGTACCAAGGGATCAAAGGTCATGATGATGTAGCAAGAATCAGATGGAATGAGGCAAAATGGATAACCCAAAACCCTGAAGGCCAATGATAAAATGATGATATCCCAACCCGACACGAAGCAAAAAGAGTGTTGATGTTTAAGAGTGACAAGCTGCCATAATACAACCAACAAAATACTTCCAACTTTCCCCCCACCATTTCTGGCGAGTACCCCAATTATTTTTGAAACACACGCTTGAAGGGGATAGCATATGCTTGTAATATAAGTTTGTCCTTCGGACAAATCCGACCTAGTAAATTTTAATGTGCCCTAGGAAGGAGAAGTTCGGTCTCATCATGATGACAAGTCCAATGTCGTCAAGTTTTAACGAGTCCGACATAGGTAAAACTCAGAGTCTTTTTCATATTTAGAGAGTTTGAAAAAGACACAAAAAAGAAAACTCCAAAGGGCCCTTTCATAAATTTTTCCCTCGAATCCGAAAAGGTAGAAAACAATACCCAAGGGAACTGCTTGACCATTTCAGCCAAGGAGTACCTTTTTCGTAAATAGTGCCTCCCATCCCGAAAAAGGGGTAAACATATACTAGGCGCATGATGTTTCACATCTGTTAACGAGTTCGAAATGACAAGGGCTTGACCATCTTTTCGTTTTTAAAGGGTTGGAAAAGAGTTGAAAGCGGACCCCCCATTTTTATTCCCTTGAAAAAGTCAAAAAGGGAAAAATACTCGGCAATATTTTCATCTTTTACGAGTCAGAAAAGAGCTTAAAGGTGACTCGTCCTGGAGGAACGAGTGTTATAAAGGGTAGCAACTAGTTTCAGCAATGGTGGAACTGATCAAAACATGTAATGGTCAGTTGGCTAATAAAACCACTCATCGTTGTGGTCCCTCAGGAAAGGAAAAACAACCAAGTGAAAGCATATGATCGGCCAAAGAGATGGTGACCATGGAAGGAGAAAAACCAAGGCTCATCTAGCAGAATTCAACTCATTAAAATGGCAATCACGAGATGTAAATCGGGTGTGGGATCATTTTTACACAGGCTTGAACCATGGAGAACTCTGCTTGGATTCGGTTTCATGTTTACACAATCTTGAAATGAAAAACTATGCTTGTTATAAGTTTACATGCCACCTGCATAATGACTCAAATCGAGGTACATGCCCGCCAAGCTTCATTTCATTCAACTAGGTGGATGGAGTGAAGGTTCACTTTCGAGATCTTGGAAAGAATCGATTGGGATTTACGTGATCTTAATCGAAGACTCGATTTGAAAAGGGAGTTGGTTCATTTTTTAATGAGATTGACACGGTACAAAGAACTATCCTCATGACTCCTTGTTTCATTTTTTAACGAGGTTGACACAAGAAGAAACTATGCTCAACTCAATTGCTCATGGGCCATATGAGAACATGGCTCCCAAGAGGTCTTCACTAGATGAAAGGACCACACTCCAGGAGGAATACGTCATTTGGTACCAAAGACAGATCGGGTTCCAATGCCCCCAATACATTATTTACTATACCATCTGTGTGATCATTAGCAAATGCCGAGACGGAACGGGTAGCCACATAATTGACCTATGGTAGTGAAGGTATTGCTTGCAAACAAGAGCCGATAGGGGATGATGGTTGCAAAGGAGGCGCTTGGTGACCAATGAATGACAATTGATCAATAGTCACAATTCTTCCTTTGTGCGGAAAATAAACCACACGGAAAAGCGAAGAAACAAGAGCTCCCATGACATAAACATAGTCGCGTTCAAGGAGAATATTGAAATCTAACGGACCTTGGACTACCATCACGTCTATATAGATGGTCTTTCCTCCCAAAGTAATAGGAAACTACAGAAGAATCCCTAAGGGTTGATTGGTTCCTCTGTTGAAAGCCAACAGATTTTAGGTGACAGGCACAAGCTGTGGGGAGCCCAAAGCTTGCCAAGTAGTAGAAGACATGATGCTAACAGACTCACCTTCATCTAATATAGTGCCATGTACTACCATATTATAGGCTTGTACTGCGATCTGGAAAGGCACATAAGATGGGAGTCGGAAAGCAGTTAGGTGACTCCAATCGAAAGAGACGACAAAACTACTTGGGGGGGTAACATATGATTTCCCCTATTCTCTGTAGGAATAGAAGAAGGACTCTCCTAAGCAATCGAGATGGGAGGGTCACTCTTCAATTCATGAGCTCTGAGGAGACGAGAAGAACATGAGAAGTATGATCACTACACTCTTCCGGAACAGAGTGAGAAACTGGTGGAGAAACCAAGTCGACACTCTTTTCGACCAATGGTTGGTCGGGAACAGATGCAAGAGAGTCATGCCCAGGAAGAGCAGGACGAGCAAGAGACAAACCCAAGTCAATCTCTTTACCAATCGGGAGAGGGTTAGAAGAAAGCCCCTGATAACTAACAGGGAGTTGGGGTTGAGGAGCTGTAAGGTTCTCCAAAACTTTGGAAGCTTTATCCATAAGAGGACAAAGGTGAACAAGATGCTATCCTTCACATAACTTACAGGGGAATCTAATATTCCCTTTCTTCTTACCATCGCTAGCCAAGAGGGTAGCATCGACATGATCTCCAGAGGTCGATGGGGATGATCAATCCAGATTTTGTGACCATACCTCTAAGACTCTGGGAATGCCAGGAGTGTCTCAGAGGAGATGGTCACCCTTACACAACCTACAAGGGAATTTGACCTTCCGTGGAGGATCAGAATGTTTGTCTGCGGGGGGTGCATTTGGAGTAACATTTGCATGGTTGGTCTCTTGCTTATTTTACTTCTTCTTCTTCGTCTTATTCTTCTTCTTCTTAGCCTCTTGGTTACTAGATTTGAAACTTTCACCAGGTGAAGTAGAAGAGGAAGGTGAAGAAATAGGGGAAGAAGGTGAGGGGTCAACCTTAGAATCATCGTGACGTGATTCAAATGAAGGAGACAGTGGGGCAGGAGTTGGGACAATCAGGATCACTGAGGTCGAAAATAACCAGACAGGTAAACCAATGGTTAACCCAGGGAGGGACAACGTTTCCATATAAGGAGCACTGACGTTTCCAAAAGAAGGAAAAGGACCAGGATTCCCATCCAAAGGGAATCCTTGACTAGCGGACTCTGGAAATGTTGCCATTGGAATCGACTCTAAATAATTACTAAGGAAGATAACTTTTACTAGTTATATTTCGTGGGAAGTTAATTTTAGAACACTGAAACAAACTTTGCCTTTTCATGTTTTAAGAGTCGAGAAAAGGAAGAAAGGTGACTCAATCACTTTCGATTGGAAATGAGCCTAAAAGGACAAGTGCTCGAACAATCTTTTAAGTTTAATAAGTCAAAAAAGATCAAATGACTGCTCTGGAACTCTGGGCAAAAGGTTTACCAGACAAATCGTAAAACTGCATATACACCTTGGTAGTAAAATGAAAGAGAAATGACTAATGACTTCCCGTATGGCAGCTAATCTTCTCGAATGTTGTTTTCGGTGCGTTATGATTTGTAAGGTGGCAGACTCCGCTTCCTATGGATAACAAGATTGCAACCTAGTGGGGTCTCCCATCATATACGCGACAGTACAGGGAGCACAAATCCATACCAGTACTTACCGAATCACAAAAGGAGGAATCACCCAACCTTAGTGAAAACAACATCCACTAGGTTTAAAGACGTCGGAACACGTCTCTAGCCTAGACCTCTAGATATAAGCATTAAGTTTCAATGCTTCCTTAGGTTAATTCGATAAATTTTAACAGATGATATTGAATTAGATCTCAGTTTCAAGGCCCTACCGAACGTATCTTCAAAAACTCCTAGCATGAAACTAAATGAGTAAAGAAACCATTTTTTTTCAATGAAAAACTAACTAAAGAAAAGTGAGAGGTTCATTTCAAAGCAACAAGCAAGCAAATGCAAGAACGGTACTTTTCGTTATTTCATAAGCAAACCAATCAAGAGGAAAGAGAAATGCTTCTATCTATCACTAACTTGCAAGCAATCTAATTAAGAAAATGAAAAATACATCCTTTGCTTTTCAACGTCTAAATGTCAAGAATTTACTAATGCAAAAGATTGTTCTCATTTCCTAATCCAAAATGAATGCGATATTTTGATTTTTCGAATAGATGACAATCAACCAAATGCAAAACTCAAAACAATGCTAGTTTTAAGTCCTTTTCAAACGAAATCATTCAAAAAGTGAAGAGAAACATTCAACTCAGAAACTAATCAAATACTCAAAACAAAGAATATGTTTCTTTTTGAAAAAACTTGAAAGTTGTCTAACTGACTGGGAAGCAATGTGATCTATGCCAAAGTGATGGAAGGAAACCAAACAAACAAGACTTGAAAGTTTTGGTAACCAAACGTCACATACCAATCAAGAAGATGAAATAACAGTCAATAAGGAGAAGCCTCAAACAAAGCAAGGGATCATTGCAAACACAGCTCAAAGGTCCAAACGAACAAGTAACCCAAGAAAAAGCTAATGCTTCAAGAAACCCTAACATGAACATGTCACACATTTCAGAAGGAGAAATCTTAAGGGAATGAAACCAAGAGTCAAATATTCTAGCAAACAATAATTTGACACACAAAAAATAGGCAGAAGAAAAGCTCAGAAGGATAGGACACACTGGCCAATTAGAAAATAGAACTTCAAAATTAAAACCTACAGGAATCTTCGTGAGTGTCAAACTGACAACATGGGCGGACAATGAAAACTCGCAGCCCCCTAACTAGCTACTTTGCGATGTCGTCGCAAGAGTACACAAGACAACAGTGCCAAGCCTATTTCAGAGCCCTTCGCAACTGTGAGGAAATTTGATTGCGCCAAACAATAGAAGGTACAACTAATTAGATATAGTAGACGCAACTATCTTCATGACTATCATAAAATAAAAGGTGACGACCCCAAATCAAAGGAAAAATTTTAAAATTCAGCTGAGAAAAGGCCAAACCTATCACTTATGATAGAGGGAAGACTACCAGGAGTAGTCAAACAACCCACAATATGGAGAGTTCTACCCAGAAAGTAAAGGAGACAATAAACAAGAAAAGTGAAATCAAATCAAGAGACAAAAGACAAAGGTCCCCAGTATGGTCTCCAACTTATGATGCAGGCAAGTTCCCTTTGCAGAAAGAGGCAACTCCTCTAGCCCTAGAATGGGTCTAGTCACAACAAGAACAATATCAAAGCAAATTCCCTTAGATAGTTAATCTCATCAAGGCCTACCTTCAAATCCTCGTTTGATGAAGTTCCCGATGTGTTGCTCCATCTCTCATTATAATCATTTTTGTACCTAACACAACATACAGAGAACAACAACAAGCATAATAGAATACAACAAAAACGATCTACTTAAAGGGTCAAGGAACTTCAAGCTATCAATATGCAATTTGACATAAGATATCGGAAATAAACCGTTGATTTGTATTAATATGAACTGAAGTAAAACTTAGAACCATGCCTTGACATTGTAGGTCTCCTTGAAGTGTCCTGTCAGCATGTCTCCACAAGCATTCACCCATGAATTGTCTCCCAAGAGGATGAATAACTCTCTCTCCTACCCAAAAGGAAAAATTATGATGCTAGAACACTCATACAATCAAGCCAAATCCACACAAAACTATCCCAGGCTAAGTTACATTAGAAGCTACTTCCAAACTCCACTCAAACTCTCTCCAAACCAACTGAACTAGTTGATCTCAGCCATGAAGGAGATATTTATAGGAGGAGGAGCCTCCATAAGGGATGGGAGAAAGAGCTTATCCCTTTAAGAGGTTGCACAAAAGGTGGAACAACCATCCCAAAGGACATAGTCGAGCTCATCTGATCCAACAACCAACCCTAGGACCATCCATTGACAATGTGTTAAAACAAACTCGCCAAAAGTAGCTCGTCGTGAGTGAAACACAGGAACAGAGCGACGACGTCACTAGGCTTAGTTCAATCTTGGTCATCTTTGTGAGTGGAATAACTGATGACCCGCAACGACCAAAAAGCATAGGTTAAAAACGGTTTGCTCCAGGAGTAATGAACTGAGGTATTCTTCCTGATATGACAAGGAAGACATTGACACATATTTTGTAACATGAAACATAGCAAATTTCAATAACACGAACCGACAGTGTCCAAGATCAGGGAATTCGGGGTCGGTGACAAAATAATGTGTAACAAAGGGACCAGACAGTTCCATAAATGCATGTCCCAAAGAATTACCTAACACATGCACATAGACACAGTGTACAATACAACACATACACATACACACATGATACAACACAAAAAATACACATGTATAACAAAACACATACATAATACACTTGGAACAATATGATATTTATACAACAACGTTGAAATTCCAAATACCACATCGTCTCTATCCACATACATTGTCTCTATGTCACATATCACACTAATTATGTTCTACTGATATATCATTCAACATTCCCTATTCATAATATAACATGGGCATACTTTATGAATCATATTCATAGGATACTTTTTGCCACTTGATTTCTCATCAATCAAGGTACTTTTTGCCACTTGATTCCTCATTAATGAGGAAACTTTTTATGTCATTCACATCTACATTAAATAAGTTTAATAATTCCTCTTGCATAAGAAGGGCCCCTAACAAAACCCTGTCAGACAAAATGGATTTTTCATATGTGTATACAAATATTGGCATGGCCATGGGCATATCACATATATATATATATATTATATATATATATAATATATATATATATATATTTAATATATATATATATATATATAAGATATATATATATATATATATATATATATATATATATATATAATATATATATATATAAATATATATAATATATATATATATATATATATTAAGTTAAGGTCAAAGAACTTCCCTTGTGCCATTTTCATGGCTACCATGTCACTGTCCATTATTTCCCATGGACTAACCAACCACTTGGAAGTCATGTTGTTTTTCACTCAATCTTAAGTGTAATAGACTCACTCATGTAAATGATACTAGGGTTTAGAGAACTCCTTGCATGTAAGAAAAACACACATTAGTTAATGGAATTATCTTCCAGAATTCCTCCTTTTTACCCTTTCTTTCACATTGTTGTTGTGTAGCAATTTCCATCCACTTATGTTTTCATCTATGCTTTTTGTCGTGTCTAGGAGTAACTCTCCAATATGTTCCAGTATTTTCCTTTTTTCTAGCTCATCTTACTAGCTTGAAGGCCCTTGTTACCTGAAAACTCACCCAGCTAGTCATTATTCATGTCAATTACATGTGACCCTCTTCAACTCTGTCACTAAAGCTTTGTGGCCTCCCTTCCACCTTCGATTGATTTTGAATCAAGGCCCTAATCCCCAAGTATGTAAATCAAAGGCCCGTCATAACATCAATAGGAAACACAAAAGTAAAAATAAGAGGTAATGCCGCAAAAGAGAATAAAATCCATGATGGAAATCATAGAGGAAAACCACACAAAAAAATAGCATGTCCATGCACAAATCTAAAATAAATATGATGTCAATCATAAAGTGATAAATTAAAGCCACCTCATATAGGCGTTAAAATAAAATAATCCCCAAAATAAATTTTTATTCCCAGGAGTCCAACGTTCATTGCACTTCCAATCATCATACAGATGTGCATATGTATACATGTACATATGTATATCCACATATCAAAAATGATTCAATACTTTTTTACAAGGCACACAACAACCTTCAAGTCTTACAGTCCCAAAACGTTCACAGGACATCTCTTCGATACATATATGAATATATCAAGGAGCTTGATGGGACCCCCCCTCCTCCTTTATGGCAGGCTTCATCACTGATTCGTGTCCTTGTGGATCATAGTGGCTATTTTCTTTCTTCTTTTGCTTGTAGGGACAATCTCTTGTTAGATGATTTTCTCTAGAGTACTAGCAACAAAATATCTTCTTCTCCTTTTTAGCCTCACAAGGCCTCTTCCTGCCAATGTCATCTTTACCTTTTCAGGATTCAATTTGATATGTCATTTCTTGCAACTGTTTTTGTAGTTCAACATTCCACTCAACTAGTTATTTTTATTTCCTGGTGAGATTTCTAAGTTCTACCATGCATATCTTTAGCTTACCTTCCAAGTCCTTGAGCTTAACCTCCAAATTACTGAAGGTTTTTCTCATTTGGAGGGATGTCGCTCTTTCTCATTCTCGATGGAATTGGTTCATATCCTATTGCACCATGCCTCGATACATGTTTCTTTTCACTGCCATTATGTCTTTCTATGTGTTTCCACATACACTCAGTTATTAGTACATTAATAGATATAAACAAATATACTAGTTACCTTTCCCTATTGTACCAATCATGCTGCCCTACAACTACACACATATCTCAATTTTCATATTACTCACATGTCTCAAAATCCTAGACATAAATATATCAACATATTTTTTTCGAAAAATAGAAATTATATATGCACATGCACATATTAGCTCATCTATACCTATCCTGTCAAAAGATTCCAGTTCTTGTTTTCAAGTTCGACTATAATTGGAAACCAACTACTATGCTAAAATCATCATCATTAATTTCATTCAGTCTCTATACCGGGACCAAAGTAACAATATTCTCGCTTCCTAGCAGTCAATTTATACAATTCGTCCACCAAATTAGGGGATTCAACCTCATCCACAGGTTCGGTAAATTTCAGACCCTGATAAGGATCAAGAGGTTGTATAGCACGCATACCATCAGCTTCAAAATTCATAGTCTCTTGCTTCAAATAAACAACTACATAATTCTCGAAAGCCCAGTCAATGCCCAATAAAGTCGGGTATGGATCTTTGTCCCCAATAATATCCATAACTTCGAAATATGCATAAGTTTTAACATTGTCTATATCAACCTCAACATCTTATTCTCTGCTAATAGGAAGAATACAGTATTGGTTTTACATCCTCAACTGAATATGGGAATAGACAATCTTGGTTTTTTTGAGAGCTTACCAAGTTTTCTAGGGTAATATTTTAACATTTGATCCTAAATCCAGCATGGATTCCTTGATTTGAAACCCTATAATCTGAGCATCTACTCGAAACTCCCTTCCAATCCACTTCTTATGCCTCCTTACCCATATAGAATTCCTCTTAGGTAAGTTTTCATAAATCAGTTCCTCAGAGAACAAATCACCCCTAACAATAATCTTCAACATTTTCCGCAACTAAGCAGTAAGTTCTTCATCATTCATAATGTGTAAGAATAACTTAAACCAATCCATTATAGGTTTGAAAGGTTCTGTGAAATACTTTTCCTCATGAGCCTTTACTTGCTCCTGCAGTTCATTGTGAGATCCTTATGAAGACATTAACTGACAGAAAAGTTCAGCTTTATCCCTATAATACTCATTTTGTTGATTTGGATCATACGATTTCTTTGGAGGTGCAAGTATTATAACAATTGGTTGATTAGGAGTTCCAATATTAGCTCACATCTTCTTTCCTCCTCTCGTGACAACACTGATATTGGGTTGCGTTGAAGGATTAGCATCACAAGGATTTACACAAACTAAATTAGCTCCTTTACCCCGATTTTTCTCCTCCCATAGAGAGATAAGTTCAGGGAAATCTTCATTTGCATGTGTATTTACTAGACAATATGAACATGATGGTATCCACGAAAAAGGACATTCCCTCACAACATGGCCTTCCTGATCACAGTTATAGCACCTAATTGAGCCTCTTTTGCCTGACCTTCCTCACCTCGAAGCTCCTCCTCCTTGCCCTTAAGGAGTCTCATTAACACGTAAAGAATTATAGTCAAGGCGGTCCGCTAGAGCATCCAAGGACCGACATTGATCCGTATGGTGATCCACAAAATTCGCAAAACAAGTTATTCAAAACATTGAAATACTTCTGTAGAATAGGACACAACTGGGGTAAATGACCAAAACTTCGAGAAATCTCACAAAAATTGGTTGTAGACATACCTTGAGGGTTACGAAATGATTGGAATTACGTATGACCCTAATAGGGAAGAGAAGAGGAGATTTGAGCAACTCCAAGAGACCGCAGTGGCGAAAGTCCCATAGGGGCACTGCACGATCCTAGCCCTCGCAGTCATGGACACTCTGTAACAGGATGTCCCTCGACCTGATAGTGGGTATACTAAACATGAGGTCTCACAAGACGTAAAGATGGCAAATATTTTATCCTATCTGTCAATGTAGCATTCTAATTATGGAAACCCATAACAGCAAGATCTATTGAAGGCCCATCGAATCTGCAATCTTGCAGATAACCATCCATAGCCTCTATTTTCATTGCTTGTTCCAAAGCATATTAAAGCGTGTTGTCCTTCTGCTATGATAACATAATACAAGTCATTGGTAACAAATCCTTGATAAAACAATCTCTTTGGTGATGGGAATCAATAGGAAACGATTATTTACTAATAACATATTTGAATCAATGCATTCATTTCCAAGCATATTCCCCTTCTCGTTGGCGAATGTCAAGCAATTCCGCCAATCCTTGTTGATTCGACTGTGGTAGCTTAAACTCTTGTTTAACATGATCGATACCAGCATTGGGGTCAACATCGATCCATTTTATAAACCACCTCAATTATTGATCCCACAATGTAGTTTGGAATTCAATGAGCTTTGTAACATCCAGAGTGTGACGATCTCTCTAAACAGCTTCACACAAATACCAATGTTGCTCAACATCCTCCACCCCCTTTCCTACAAAATCTGGGTATTTGGTAAGTGAACCGGCTGCGACTCCAACCATAGTTTCTTGTGTTGAAGATAAAAGTATGAATCCTTGGGAACTCGATTAAGAACAACTAGTTTTTCTTAATTGACTAACACCACTAGAACTACTTTTACCCTTAAGTGATAACTAAAATTTAATGAACTTGCATACCTTTGAAAAGAGAAAATATGGATTTTGATATAGCACTAGAGGAAAGTCAAGGAGAGGAGGAGTCGTGTTGTTGACTTGCGGAATTCTACATTCGAGTCCTGATTCATACTCAAAGAAAATTCACCTCATCATGAAATGAAAATCATTGTCTACTGGAGTATCTTCATTTGGTGTTCTAGTTAGTCGGGCATCTGGCTTAGGCGTCCAAAATCCTTCCATCTCCTCGTGCATCAGAGTAACTAATTCTATTCCTTCCATTCCACTTCCATTTTTGTTTTCACTGGTCGCTCTTATTTAGCCAGAAAAGGAACCTTCTCCCTTGCTTCCATTTCACAACTCTGGAGTTTCCATTTCTCTATTCCTCACCGTCGAACTCCTCAAAGCATTGCCTATGCGCTGCAACTCCCTTCTTCTAATCCTAACTTCTCACAACTTTCTTTCACACCACTCTTCAGTTATTATTTCCCTCTGCAACACTTTGAAATCCCTTGCCTTCCAAAACTCCTCTTGATTCATGATAGGAACTCCTTCATCCTCCCATAGCGACATGACATTCACCTCTGCTAATCCATTCCCCCAATACTAGAGACTTAAGCTGCCATTTGGTTTTGTGGGAACACTAATAGGTTGTTTTCAACCAACAAGACTTTAATCCAGATTGGGATTTCCTTTAACAACTGTCCTTGTATTCTGAATTTGAATATAGATTATATGTGAGAGGATGACTGGTGCTTCTTAGTCGCAAATTCAATGATATAACCTTCAAGAGTTGCATTAACCCAAAAGTCAACATGATCTGGATTTAAACAGGAACACAATAAAATACAGAGCGAACCATATACACAAAGATGCAGCGGAAATAATGCTTCATTTCATTAATGGAAAATACCGAAATTTGCTTACAACCAGAAATGGAAATAAACCAGCTAGGGTGATGGTAGCTTATCTCTGAGAAGAGATGTGCGGCTACATGCCTCTGAATTGTTCCGAACTGTGTTACAATGAGGCTCGAAGGCCTATTTATTGTTGAGAAACAATGGAAAACCCTTCACATTCCAACACCTACCCCTAGAAGATGAAACGCCAATTGTTGGCCCCGTTTGGGTAAATTGGTACATCAATTTCTCGGGGTCGTAACTTTGGCATACGATCTCCGTTTGACGCGTATGATAGCTCGTTAGAAAGATCTATTCAAGAACTATCACTTTGGGAAGGGCAACATCGGTCAACCGATGTTGCCCCCAGATTTCCCAAAAAATGTCGTTTAGGGCCTCAAAACGGCTCCGGAAGTTCAGGACCCGAAAAAACTGCTAAAAATAGTAAATTGTGCTACAATTACGGAAACTGAAAAACTAAAAGAGACAACTGCGAGGGTCCAAATGGGATAGGTGGGTGGCCACCAACATCCACCTGGATCAATGGTAGCTAGCACAGCTTCATGCGAAGCCATATGGCTTAGGAAATTGCTTGTGAATCTATTCAGGAGAAAGATGGAAGCAACCAGGATCATGTGTGATAATCAGAGTTGCATCAAGCTCTCTGAGAATCCAGTATTTCATGATCGGTCGAAGCACATTGATATCAGGTGTCACTTTGTCAGAGACTATGTCTGACGAGGAGCAGTACAGTTGAGGTACACTCCTACAAAGGACAGGTGGCAGACATCCTCACCAAGGCTCTAAGAAGAACAAAGTTTGTTTATTTCAGGGAGAAGATGGGGATTGTAAAGAATCCATTTCAGTAGCAAAACTGGATAAGTGATGGGAGTTGCAGTGCAACAGTTAGCAATGGCAGTGCTATGGGCAACATGATGCAGCATGTTTAGAGGGAGATGCGGTACAGATGTAGTAGTGGCAGTGGCAGTGTCATGGGCAACAGTGTAGAAAGCCACAGTGCGGTGGATGTGGGGTAGCAGGCCTAGCATCAACACAGGTACCGATGTGGAGGATTAGTGTGATGATTTAGTGATGAAGCATTATTAGAGCACATTCCTTGCTAAGAGGGAGTGTTGATTTTTGGTAGCATCGGATGTGATCTAGCCTTGAAATTTGGAGGAGAGACTAAGACACATGAGATCTTTAAGACCCAGAAATCGTTTTGAGAAATTCCACTTGGATGAGGAGTTATTAAATAATTAATATTTTTAACGGGTTCCTAAGTCTAAACTTAGGAAAATAAAAATATTAATGTTTATTAATAAAGATAAGGGGGAGAAGCTTCTAAGAGATAAGGATCAAGTCTGTTTTAATCTTAGCCGTTGATTAGAGACTTAATCTCGGCCGTTGATTCATCAACAGAAAAAGTATAAGAGAAGACTTGAGGATCATTTGGAGACACACCGGCAGATACTCAATATCTCAAGGAAAATCAATTCTCAAGTAAAGGAGATCGATTTTACAGGGAGAGTTGCAGGGTGGAGGAAGAGGAGGGCATCAGCAGCAGGTAATGACTGAGGAGGAGGTGACGTTGGGACAGTGGGAGACAGCGCAGAGAGAGACGCAGTCCAAAGGAGAGACGTAACCCTCACGTAGGCTAACGCAGACAGACGCAGAGCCACGCTGGGCCATGCAGAGTGATGTAGAGGTGACGCAAGAGTGGGAGCAGGGTCTCCAAAGTGTCAGATAGTCTCAAAGGGAAAGTCTCAGGTGTTTTCTTTCAGTGTCTCTGTAAAATCATTCCTTGTAAATGCAATTGTTGCTGAAGATTAATAAAGCCCTCATCTGCTACACCGGTTTTCCTGCATTGGGTTTTTCCGGGGACAATTGTCCAAAAGCAACTGTGTTGATGTGATTGGTCCTTGTGCATGTATTTTTTCTCTGGGTAATTGTGTGATAACTACACTAGAATTTATTTTAATATTTGCTAAAGGGATTTCGTAAATAACTTATTGTGAATAATAAGTAAGTGAAATAAATCAGTTGCTACAGTAGAATTTTAGTTTACAAATTTTCGCAGGTCCTTTATGTATTTGGTCAACACCATGTCAAATATATGTTGTTGATATGAACACCTTGAGCCAAGGCATGATGGAGTCGAGGTAGGTACATTGTGCAACAATGAAACATGTGCTTAGGTACTTGAGAGGTATGGTGGAGCATGGTCTAAGGTGTCTTGGAGGTGAAAGAGTAAGGCTACATAATACAGAGACTCAAATTGGGTGAGGGGTGCAACAAACAAGAACATCTAAGGCTACAAAATATACAGACTCAAATTGGGCGAGTAGTGCAACAAACAAGAAAAGCACCTCATGGAGTCGCTTCAACTTGGGATCAACAATTATTTCATGGTTCAATGGCAAACAAACTTCCATATCACTCAATTTAGCAAAGGTAGAGTGTATGGAAGCGAGTATGGTGAGTTGTGAAACATTTGGCTTCACTAGTTACTTTCAGGTTTGTTTGATCAGGAGTTCCAGCCTACGAAGATATACTATAATAATCAAAGTTGTATCGAACTCTCTGAGAATTTAGTGTTCCATGACGGATCCAAGCATATAGAGATCAAGTATCACTTTATTAGAGATCTCCATAAAGAAATGAGAAAATTGCAGACACTAACCAAACCCTTGGTCAAGGGGAACTTTGTATTTTATAGGGACAAGCTTGGAATGGTGTAGAATATCTTCCTCGCTAAGAGGGAGTGTTTGTCTTTGTAGCTTGGATGGGTACTTCCGCACAGGGGTCTAAGTGTCAAAATATGTGTAAGTCATCCAATGTCCTCACCTTAGTAATTCACTTCAACGAGAGAATTATTCGAGTGAAATGCCTTTTTATAAAAGTGAGTTTAATCTAATGAAATGTAAAAGCTTTTACATTAGAAAATTAGATGAATCTTGACCATTGATTGCGATTTAATCTCAACCGTCAATCTCAATCTCATTAAGAGATTAGGATTATGGAGACTTAGTCATCAATGGTTAATCCATTACTTCAATAACTTAATATTGAAAAGGTAAAGGTAGGTGAAGGAGAGACACACAAGAACGCAGTGAAAGATTGAGGCACAAAGGATAGTGACTCAAGCACTGAAAGCGAAAGCAATGATTAGCAATAGAGTAATCAGCCCGCAGTTTGATCCAGTGGAGGCCGAGGTCGTACGAGCCAAATCGAGTAGCAGAGTAGCACAGATCAGGGCAGATACAGCATGCTGAGTACGCAGATCAGCTACTAGAAGCGGGTCGTATAACAGTCTAGATAGGTGGTACAGGCAATACGGGTTGCACTAGCAGCCCGCAGTAGGTCGATTGGGTGATTCAGAATTTTGGAGGACTGAGGTGCCCAGTTAATTTCCAGAAATTTGCTATAGCTCGTGTTTATTTTTCTGTGGACCATTTTCCTAGTAAGGGAGCCCTTGTAAACTTTGATATATAATTTTGAGGAGCTGATTTGAATGGCAAAAATATTTTGTTGTGTGGTAAAAATTGGTTTTATTGGCTTCCATTGAAAATTTATTTTGCCAGTTAAAAATCCCAGTGTGCATATCTTATGCTGATTAATTTTCCTCTGAAATTTTATTTTGACAGTTAAGAAATAGCAGTGTGTGTATTTTACATTGTGTGCATTTTATTCTGTGAGCATAGATAAATTTAATTTTCAATAAGGAAATCACAAGGAAAAAAATGTCTAAGTTCTTATAGAAAACTTAAGAGTATCCATAACCTGAAAAGGTCAGGGATCAGTACAATTCAGTCTCTTGGATAGAACCAAACCACATCTTTATCCAGGAAATACTTTCAGCTTACTTTCTTATTTTATTTGACCATTTTGGGTTCCAATGAATTCAAAAAAATTTACATGCAGAGCACTTACCTCAACAGATTGAAACCCTGCAAGATGCAAGCATACGTACTGAAGAAGACACCCATGTCCTGCACTGAGAACAAAACGATCTCTGTTGAACCATTTTGTATTGTTGGGGTTATATCTCATGACATGCCTATACAACACATACCCAACCTCTGCCATCCCCAGAGGCAAACCAGGGTGCCCTGCTTTAGCATTCTGTACTGCATCAACCACCAACATCCTTATGTTATCCACACATCTCCTATCTATAAGCCTCTGAACGAAATCCTCATCACACTCTTTTCTATTTAACCTTTCAAAACCATCAATTCTTTTAAGTTCTTCCTTCCATGACTGCATATATTTTTCATGTTCATCCCTGCCTTCTACAATAGAGGCTAGTACATCGGTTTCCACTTTGTTACTAATGCTGATCGCACGTCTTGTAGAAGCCAAACTGTAACTATTTCTTTCAGGATTTCTCTTCCAATGCAAGCAAAGCTTTGTAAATCTAAAGTTTTGCAGAGAGCCGAGGTGGTAAGGAATTGTGATTTTGGGCACATATGGATGGAGGGCAAGCAGATATCCAGAGCTTCTTTGGTTCGTGTATAACTTGCAGTGGATATCTGCGCCTCCTACAACATTAGATTTGACTCTGCTCGGACAATCTAAACACGTGCTCATGGCAGCCATTTTTGCTGAAAATTCAGGTTGGAAAATAACAGAATGTGAAGCAGATGAGATTAGGGTCAGGTTGTAAATGTATGCATATGTAGGTTTGGCTACCAGTAGGAAATTGGCGGATAATTGAAGGTGACATACTTCGTGTCATATTTTCAGTTGCGAGCGTACAAATGTAAGATAATCACATAAGGTGGCAGAGTCCTGTGAATCTTGTGAGGACAGGTCTGTTAAAAGAAAGTCAACTTAGTTATTAAAAAAAGTTGTTGAACTTTAATCCACCGTTTAGAAGAAACCAGCGACAAGATCTCATCTTTTTCGGTACGATTTCAAGAGACTCAGAGTTGTTCATACGGTTTGAATTGGATCACGATTTCCTGGTTCTCCAGATCTCTTAAATCAAGAAAACATTCAATGGTGCCATATGCTTTTTTGTCAACCTGTTTGTGTCATATGCTTTTTTGTCAACCTGTTTTGTACTATTAGATTTAATTTTGGATGTTTTAATTTTTTTAAATTTTCTTTTATAAATGAACATTAATATGAAATTTATTTTAAATTATTGAATTGTAAATATTAATTTATTAAAATATAAAATAAATATATTTAAAAGTATAAATTTAGTTTTATATTAAACATTATTTTTAACAATCCAAAACCTTAATTTTATAACAATTTTCTTTATCCAATTCCGAGTGTTTCAAAAAATCCAAATTTTAATTTTAATAAAAAAATAATATTTAGATTTAAATATTTTCTTTAATAATTATTTTATTTTATTATATAAATAAATTAATTATATATATAAAAATAAAAAAGAGCTAATTTTAAATATTAAATGTTTACGTATCATATACAATAACAAGGTACAATGAAAATTCATGCAATTAATAAGCCATGGGACAGGATGGGACTTTATGGTTTGGGAGGAGCTTAGCACATGGTCACAGGAGCTAGGGTTTGGACGCGGCTAGGAGGGCGAGGCCCTAAGGCTCTGCAGACGGGAGCCTGGAGTCTGCGACGGCGACAAGTGTGTAGAGAGGAGGACAGCTGTGAGACTACGGGAGAGCAGTTGCAGATCGCGACTCGAGATGGGGACATCTACACGGTCGTAAGCGAGGAGCTTGGGAACGTGGGCCGCAAATGCCCCCGTTTGAATATGGCAGCAGGGAAGAGCTCGAGGGTTTGGTTCCCGGATTCCTTTGCATTGTCACCATCCCCGGGTCGCTCTAGGTTATTCCCTGTCAACAAAGGTAGGAACGAACAGTTGGCAGCTTCCGCATTAACCTGCTACAGTTTGATTAACCATGGTCAAACCGAGGGAAGCCGTCGATCTCGATCTCGAGCCGGAGAATATTCTGTCGGTGTGGGGGAAGGAGCTAACTGCTCAAAACATTAAACATTTTTTCGGGTCTGTTGGCCGCCATGGGAACTTGAAGTTTGTTTCGGAAATGTTGTAGAGGAATAGGAAAGCAAACGGTCTTTTGGAGGAAAGTTTGGGGCTGGCCATGCTAAATAGTCATGGAGTTACAGGGTATCACAACACGCAAGAGCCGATTTCTCAGGACGAGGGTTTCTCGCAAGCGGACGCACATCTTTTTCCACAAGTAAGTAATATAAAACCCTCTCACCTGAGCAAATTTTTTCTGGAGGGCTTGAGGACGTTGTTTTCAATTATGGGTCGAGAAATTGGAACTAGAATAGCTCGGGAGGGGGCCTCAAAGTAGATTTAGAGTTGGCCGAGGAAGAACGATCGCCAACTATCACCAGAACCATCTTTGCCAGAGATTTGTCAAACCCTAGGTTGGCAGTCGTGTCGGTAGGCATAAGGGATGGCTGGGGCTCGGGCCTCGAGAAGGAAGCCCCCGAAAATGAAAGACAGACAGTGGTTTTGGGGCTTTCAGAAGGGTTAATAGGAGGATCTGAAAGCAGGAGGTTTGCAGACAAACCTGAAGAAGGAAACCCTACCCTAGACAAGAACGCGCCCCCGCAGCAGGAAGAAGCAGCAAATGGTGTTGCAGTCACCCAGCCAAGGGAGGAGATCTCAGGTAAGAGGCAGACGGGGGAAAAAAGGAAGAAACTGAAAATCATAAAGAAAAAAGAGCTCGCGGCAAACCTAGTCTTGGGAATGGATGTTCAGATAGAGGAGGCTATTGAGGTGGCTGAGCGTACTTTGGTGGGACGAGCGAGGGGTAAGAAGTATTCAGCCCATTTCATCCAAAATTGGGCAGTTCAACAATGGTAGTTGGCTCCAAATGAAGGTTTCTAGGTTACAGTCTTGGCGAAGGGTTGGTTTATGGTGAAATTCAAGAAGAAGGAAGCGGCGGATTGGGTGTTGGAGAAAAACTGGGCATTCGGCAGACACCCTGTTCTGTTCAAGCGATGGACTCCATTGTTTGACGCGAAGCGAGAGAAGGTCGAGGTCATTCCTGTTTGGGTGCGGGTACCAGGTTTGCCTCCTTTCTTATGGGTAGACTCAGTATTCAGATCCATAGGAAACCACCTTGGATCTTATTTGGAAACTGATATGTCCTTTCTTCAAACTAAGGATAAGGCAATGGCTCGAATTTTGGTTAGCTTAAATCCCATAGAAGGTTTGGCGGAAAACATCAAAATCCAGTATAAAGACTTTAGTTTTGATCAGCCCTTGGATTATGAACATCTACCTTTCAGATGTCATAGATGTCATGTGTATGGTCATTTAGCAAAGGATTGTCCGTTGGGTCTTCGGCGCAGAAGGAAACAAAAAAGGTCGAGGTGGATCCTTTGGAAGCAGAGAAGGAAAAGGCATCTAGGTCAGACGCAGCTCAGGAGCTGGAGCCCATGGACTTGGACAGGTGCAAGGAGGATAAGTCTATGGAGCACGCTCACCAGGAGGTTTCAGCTCGGGAGGACGTACCTGAACTGCCACTCGAGCCAAGAATTTGTGTCCAAGGTTCCTCTGAAGAAATGGTTGCAACCCTCCTTGAAGACACGAAGGGTATGCGCCTGGACTCTAGCAATACATCTTTATTTCCATCATTAGCAATTAAAGATGCTTGCTCGAATTCTTGTGCTATCATTAGTAATGGTCAAATATCTGCTGAACATGCTCAAGTTGATAGCATCATTACTTCCAGCCCCCAATTAAATCTGAACTGTGAAGGAGCTCCGGATAAGAAGAGTGAAGAGAAATTTGTTCCTCCTACAGTTGCAAAAAATTACAACCTTCATTCACATGACAAAAACTAGTTTCCATGGAGCCAGTTGGGGGCTTAGGTATGGACTTAACCCTGAGCTCCAAGCAGAAATCTCGGGGTAGGAAGTCAAACCTGTCAAAAGCTCAGGTGAAAGCAAAGTTTGACGTGGCAGATGGTAAACAAATGTCTATCTCTGGGGTCCTTAGAGCAGTGAAACCCTGTATGGAGGAGGTTTTAAAATGATTTTCCTTTCATGGAACTGTAGGGGTTTAGCCAGTAAACCCAAAAAACTGGCTCTTAAGGAGATGATCCAGCGTTTTAACCCTGATGTACTCATGTTGTAAGAAACCCTGGGCATGACTGAGGAAGTCTTCTCATCTTTAAACTCTCTTCTCCCTGGTTGGCATTTTCAAGCTATGGACTCCATAGGCCACTCGGGAGGTCTTGCCATGGGCATCAGGGTAGGAAGGTTGAAGTTAATAAACCTATGGGGGGTGGAACATGCGTTGAGTATGGAAGTCCAATCCCCTGAATTTGGATTTCCTCTGATGATTTTCAATATATATGGGCCTTGCCAAGGGAGTGCCTCCTTTTGGAAAGACCTCCTCTCCAAATCAGTGATGAGGAACCAAAACCTAGTGATAGGAGGAGATCTAAATTTTTCTATTGGAAATGCTGAGACATGGGGGCCATCAGCCAAAGTAGACCTGTTATCGGACTTCTTTATGAACGCACTCAACTCCCACAATCTGATAGATGTAAATCTGATAAAGCTAAGACCCACTTGGAGAAATCGACGAATAGGTGAAGCTAGAATCGCAAAAAGGCTGGATAGGTTTCTTCTATGTGAAGACTTAGCTTCAAGGATTTTGGCTTTCCGTCAATGGGTGGGAGAGGGAGGAAACTCGTATCACTTTCCTATTCTCCTGGAGCTATCCAAGCCTCCTCTAAAGCCGGCAACACCTTTTAAATTCAATCCTACTTGGCTGTAGGAGGAATCCTTCAATAAGCTCTTTAAAGAAACATGGAGAACCCCTAGCAGGAACTCCACGGAGGATAAGAGCTTCCTATTCATGGAAAATCTGAAAAGATTGGAAAAAGCTACAATAGAATGGGCAAAGGCTAGGAAGCAGAAACATAATGAAGAACTAAATCAAATTGACATAGAAATCCAAAATTTGGAAAGCCCTGTCTCTGATAGCTATGAATCTCAGGAAGAAAAGGACCAAATACTGATGATGGAAAGACATCGAAGTAAAATCTTGCTAGCAAGAGAGGAGGAATGGAAGTTGAAAAGCAGAGTGATTTGGTTGAAGGTTGGAGATGAAAACACAAAAAATTTCCACAATTATGCCAAAGGTAGGAAGAACTCGAATACCATCTGGAAGCCAAAAGGATGAAGAGGGCAGAGAAGCAAATACCTTTGAATCTCTCTCGCTCATGGGGAGAAGTCATTTTCAGAAGTTATTCACTGATCAAGGGGAGGTAACATTAGTAGAGGTTATTAGAACAACCCAATGCTTTCCTCACTACGTGGAGGAGGAAGAAGCAAAGGATCTGATGGGAGAGGTCACAAAGGAGGAGGTCGAAAGCATCATAAAATCTATGGCAAAAGACAAGAGTCCAGGCCCGGATGGGTGGACAATAGAAATTTTCCAACATTTCTGTGATCAGCTTGGATCGGAATTAACGGAGGTGGTCGAAGAATCCAGGAGGAAAGGTGCTCTCTATACTCCTTTCAATGCTACTTTTATAGCCCTTATCCCCAAAAAAGAAGACCTGGGATCCTTTGAAGACTTTAGGCCTATATCCCTATGTAACTACATTTACAAAATCATTGCAAAAGTGATAGCAGTTCGTATAAAACCGATTCTGTCAAGATGCATTTCAAATGAACAATTTGGGTTTTTGGATGGCCGTAGGATCCACAAAGCCATTGGGGTAGCTCAGGAGACAACCCATAGTGTTAAACAAATGAAAAGGAAAGGAGCGGTGGAGAAAATTGATCTTTCAAAATCCTATGATAGAATCGGTTGGACATATATCAGGATGTTAATAACACATCTGAGCTTCAATATTGACTTTATCAATTGGATCATGGGGTGCATCACTCGTGTTAGTTTTGCGGTCCTGATTAATGGAGCAGCCTCCCCCTTTTTCAAAGAGCAAAGAGGACTAAGACAAGGATGCCCTTTGTCGCCTTTACGTTTCATGTTGGTTGTAGAAGGGCTGAGTCAATTAGTTCTGAAGGCCAAAAGGGAAGGAACTGTGAGAGGTTTGGAAGTAGCGGTCAATATGTTCCATTCACATTTACTCTTTGTAGATGACATCTTACTTTTCAGCAATGGGAACATATCTGAAATAAAGGAACTCAAGACGATTCTTGAGCTATTCATGAAAGCCACCAGAATGCAAGTAAATTATAGGAAATCACAATTGATTCTGGAAGGATTCAACAAACAGGAGATAAGCCAAATTTCATCAGTCCTACCCTTTGAAGTGCACAAATTCGATGATCCTTTCAAGTATTTGGGGTTTTGGCTGAAACCGAATGCTTATAGGAAACATGACTGGAACTGGATGCTAGCAAAAATAGAAGCTAGAATTACTCATTGGAGCTACAAGTGGCTCTCAAGAGCAAGAAGGCTGACCCTAATCAAATATGTTCTATTAGAGATTCCAGTATACTGGGCGGCTTTGACATGGGTACCTAAAGGCATTATGGAAAAGATAAAGAGGATTTGTAGCAGGTTTCTCTGGGCAGGGTCAAAAGGAGGAACCAGTGCTTCCTTAGGTTGCTTGGGAGAAAGTGGCAAGACCAAAAGACTGGGGAGGGTGGGGGATTAAAGACCTCACAACTTTTGGTCCTTCACTGCAGCTAAATCAAGGTGGAGAACAATTAAAATGGAAAATCTCTGGATAAAAGTGGTAAAAAGGAAATACATAGATCCGGTCCCTTTAGAAGATTGGATAAGAAATTCCAACAAGAAAGGAGGAAATGTTTCAGTGGTTTGGAATGCTACCATAGATGCTTTCAAGATTATTGAGCAAGGTCTGTATTGGCAGGTTGGGAATGGGGCAAATCTTCGAATAGGGAAGGACCCTTGGGTGGGTTGTAATGGAAATTATGCTATATTCCCGAACCTTATCAGACATCTTGAATCCAAAGGAATACTTTTCCTTAACCAGGCAGAGAAACAGGGTCACTCAACAATTTGGGGTCAAGCGTGGAAATCAGGAGAGGAGCTGGATCTCCTACCCCAATGGTGGAACGATTGGAAGGCTTATACCCTCGAACTCTCCAGGTCAAATGTAAGACTGAAAGATAGGCCAGATCAATTGACGTGGGCCCATGTAGAATCAGGAACATATTCCCCTAAATTCGGGTATAAATTCCTTATGTCTAAGAAAGGCTGGGGGGAACCGGAATGGTGGGCCAAGCTTTTGTGGAAGTTAAAATGCCCTGCTAAAGCCAAACTTTTTTTCTGGTGCATTCTCAAGCGAAAGGTCCCTACATGGGACATCCTTCAATCCAGATATATGTCAGGTCTGGGGAGATGCCCACTATGCAAAAATGAATCTGAAACAATAAGGCATCTTTTTATAGATTGTCCGTTTATTGAAAAAGTGTGGTTGGAGGTTGGGAAGCTCATCCAGAAGAATGTAGTCTGGGAAGGGGAAATTTTCTCGGATGTTTGGCATAAATGGTGGCATCTATATCATCACATGGGGCATCTATATCATCGCATGGGGCATCTAGATAGCCAGGAACAGGAGCATTTTCTTGGATAAGGATACCCCTTGCGAGACAATTGCTATACAATGCACTTCTATTTTCACAAGTATTCCCGAATCGGAAGAGGAGAGGACTCCCAGACAGGTCAGAGAGGAACACATTAAGGAAGGAATACCTTGGGCATATTTTGATGGGGCATCCCAGAACAATAGAGCAGGAGCAGGTTTGGTCATTCACATCAATGAAAACCATAACCTAAAAGCCTCTGTGGGTTTAGGCAATGGCACAAATAATTTTGCGGAATTATCTGCTCTAAAACTACTCTTATGCTGGCTTATCCATAGGAACATCTTCACAGTTCAGATTTTTGGGGATTCTTTGAATGTTATCAAATGGTCCAATGGGCAAAGTAGATGTCAAAATTATATCTTGTTACCTTTATTAGAAGAGATTATGCAGTTAAAGCTTTCTTTTAATGGTTTCTCTCTATGCCACATCTACAGGGAACACAATGATACAACAAACAGGCTTTCTAAAGAGGGTCTGCAACAAGATATGGACCATTGGAGAATAGTGGAGGAGAACCATGGAGAGATTCGTGCCTCAGATCAGCTTCCTTACACTTAGACTATTTACTTTTTGGACTCTTCATTCTATGTAAAGCCGGTTTTTGTTTTACAACTGATATGGTTTTTATTAAACTGTTTTCAGTCTTTAATGACTTTTGTATCTATTTTCTGTTTGGGTTGTTTTCCTCGATGAGGAGACCTGGGAAATAGATGCATTGTTTTTGTTTATCTATGGAGACTTTCAGCATATGGAAAACTGGTAATTTTGTTATGACTAATCATGAGACGGGAGCTGTTTTCCTCAATAGAGGAGGCTCACGGTTTCAGATCAGGGGTACCATATTTTTCTCAGTTTTGGACAGGAAGGGCAGTCTTCTTGTAGATCTCTATGATTATTAAATCATACAACAATCTAAATGCTCTGACATATACTTTGTAACTTTTTATTTTGTTTGTAAAAAGTTTGATTTTTTTTTTCTTTGGAAAAAATAATAACAAGGTATAATGTTAAAGTATTTCGTGTATCAATAATAAAGAAGTATTCACGAATATTGATAACATGGGTTAAAATAAGCGCTAGAGTTTGTTATGTTTCATGTGTTGCAAAATATGTCGTCATCAAGCCTTTGGTCACCCTTGGTGTCCTCAACTATCAATGTCTTATAGAGGTCATGCTCTACCATATGTATGGCCTTGGTCATGGATACTATGGGGTTATCATGCTAGGGATTCAATTGGTTTTTTGCAACATGATGCCAAAGGACCACATAGATAGTTGGGGTTTAGGTCATGTGGATGTCTCCTTTGTCAGGACCTCACCTACGAATATTTCTTGTCTCTGAAACTCAATTTATGCAATGTTTTGTTTCCTTCCAAGTTTTCCATTCATTGTCTTGGATGATGAAAAGATAAAGACTAAAACGAAGTCTTTTCAAATTTTCTTAAAAAATCTAAAAGGAAAAACCTCCCTCTTTTGGATTAGGGAATCTGACGTGGTGGAAAACTTAAAACAAAGTATACAAAGCAGTTTGGGAATTCTAACGTCGTCTCAATGTCTGATTTATGAAGGGAAACAACTATAGGATTCCTTTCAGATAAAGGAATATTGCATCCAAAGGAATGACACTATCATATTGAATCTAACGCTACAAGGTGGAGCTTTAGGTTCCAAAATCCCCAATGGTTTTGTCTCTTTCAAGGATGTAGGGAAGGGGATATCCAGATTGTATGATTCAAAATATTATTCGCCCCCACATTGTTGAGCAAAGGGAACAAGCTCCAGTCATGGAAGTTGATCTTCTAGAGTTAAACTCTCTTCTTGTTGCTCTACAATCAAAAGTTGTTATATGTAGGTTTAATGGTTTTTGGCCAAAATCTGATGTCTTACACCAATGGGTTTTTTTCCACTTGGACACCAAATTGTGACATATATTTGTGTTCAACATGTTTTTTTATTTTTCAATTTGATATACATAAAGACTTGGAATATGTCTTGAATGAAAGGCCTTGGTTTTGGGGCAGAGTAGGGCTCTTCATTACTCCATGGTTTCGAGAATTTTGGTTTGGGTGAGACTCCCAAATCTCCCTCGACCTTTCTACCACCATAAGGTCCTAGAGGATATTGGGAATTCTTCGGGAAAAGTTAAGAAGATGGATCTAGAAAGAACATAAAAAGTTTTGTTCTCTTTTGCTAGAATGTGTGTTGTGATAGACCTTAGCAAAGGCCTTCTTGACCACAATTGAACCATAAAAAATTTAAATGGACCCAAGTATTAGATTATGAGAAAACAACTTTCAAATGTATAACATGCTTTCAAACAAGACACTTGCATAACTCATGTCCAAAAAAAAAAAGTATTCAAAAAACATAAAAAGGTCGGTCCATAAGCCAAAGGGCTAGCAAGTATCAAATCCTCACCTCTTGGAAGGTGAAGAAGAAAAATTTATGGACAACCAACCTATCCATGCGGAAGCGGATGTCCAGGCACACCAAAGTAACCACACAGAAGGAGGTTTCGAGGATAGGTCCTAAGTTGCGACCCACATTCAAATAGGCATTGACACAACGAAGATACACATTTATGAAGGCATGGGGGGCACTAAATGAGTGCATGTATTTAAGAGTTCAAATTTTGACAAAGAATCTTCACCATCGTCTCGAGGAGGTGATCTGACTTTGGTCCTTATTGATCCAAACTCAAAAGGATGACAAAAAGTGCAAAAAAAAGAAAGGAAAAAAAGAGAAGTTAAATGTTTCTTCCCACATTTAACTTCGAATGTTGTATGCCTTTTTCATATTTTCTCAGTTATTTTTATATCTCTTTTAGTTTTCAGCCAATAGATGTATTTCCTAAATTTTTTTTGCATATACGAAATGTAATTTTGTTCTCCCTTTTCAATGAATAAAATTACATGTGTCCTTTTCTCCAACAAAATAGAAAATTTTAAAAGAGAGAGAAAAAATAAGCATTCCTTGTATTAAAGTTTCAAGTTCTAAAATTTGTAAACACCACACATTCAACCACGTTAAAAATTAGTATGACCAAATACATAATTTTTAATCACAAACTAATCCCAAATATTATAAACAAATTAACAAACCCAAAGAAAAAACATAAATATTAAATAGATTAACAATAAATATATTTGTTATGTTTTATAAAAAAATTATTTAAAAACATTAATGTAGAAGTCTTAAGACTTAATTTATGATTTATCTCGTTTTAAGGCTTGTTAACATTTCAAAAATTATCTAACAAATCAGTTTTAATATTTTATAAAATAAGAATTATTAAAAAATCATTAATATCAAAATCTTAGGATTTATATTTAAGATATATATCTTGTATTCAAGGTTTGTAATAAAAAAATATGTTAATCTCAAAAATACAAACTTTACTAATTTTTTTATATTTTATAAAATTTTATTCCAGAATCATTGATATCAAAGTCTCATGTATCACTCTTGTGCTTAAGATTTAACATTAGTAAGTATGTTGATGTCAACCCGTCCACCTAAATTTTTTTTTCATATTAAAGTACCATGGAAAATGTTTCCATAAATACATTCATGTCCATTAGAAACAATATCCTTTAGATTTGTTAAGGGGAATTTTTATATATTTTATAATATTTTTAGATTAAAACTAATTATATTAAAATTGTATGATTCTAAGATGGGGTGCTAAGGGAGGAGATACTTTGGAGGTGAGGTTGGCACTGGAATAAGCAATGAATGGGAGAGGATTTACCAAGTTGTATCTCACCCACTTGACAAGATACGTCACCAACTTCAAAAACAAGCTTGTTTTATGATGAATTTGAACCTTCATAGTTTCTCCCTTATGCACACTTGTCTCCTTGTTCTCGTCTGAGACTATATCATTATGAGGCTTTTCTTACCTTCAAATATCACTTTGATGGGGTTCAATTCCTTTTATGCGTTTACTCCTTGTAGAGTGGACATTCCTTCTTTGAAGGTTTACCTCTCTGATTTCTCTGCATGCATTGACAAATGTCCCCTTCCCCTCTAAAGTATGGTGGAGTGGGTTTGGATTTGGCCACTTACATGTTCATATGGCATCCTCTTCAAGTTGTCTAGCCCTGTGCTCTCATCCTCTCATTGGTGGCTCCTTTGCTCGCCCAATCAAGCTTAGTCCCCCTTTTACTCCAAGCCTCTCTCCAGATGATACCTACCCTCTCAAAAATTCTCCACACCTCTGAATTTACTCTATATTCTAACAATGACTTATCATAGTTAGAGTTGAAGTGATCGAGATGGCCAAGGAAGTCATGGAGGCCCACTTGCTCATTTTAGAGCACCACCTTATATTTAACTCTTTCACAACCAAACACCACACGAAGTTCAACAAGAACTTCATGAGGTAGAGGTAGAAGTCGCTTAGGAGAGGGATTGCCTCTTTGACTTAGAGAAAATAGAGGATGTTATTGCATGGGTTCTTGATGTTGGTCACACTATAGAGTGCCAAACCCAATACCTCCACACCATATACTTCTTTTAGTATATGAAAATAGTGATTGGCAAGGTGCCACTAACTGGAATGATGTCAAGGATGAAAGCCTCCTAATGATGGACAAATTGTAGCTACACATGAAGGCTATGGGAAACTACATGAAGAAAATGGAAGTTTGCTTGGATGAAATGGCAACCCCCAAGAGAACTAGAAAATCAATTTTGGATCAAATAAAGGTGGAACTTATGCTATTTCCGAAGCCTATGGTTCACTAGTTATTTTGTTATCATAAACAATATCTTTCTTGTCAACCCCAATATGTTAGCTTGATAGGTAACTCCATGTTCTAAATCAAACATATGGTTATATAAATTCTAATTGGTAGTTTTAAAACACTTATGGTAAAAAAATTGGTCCATTGCAACTGGTATAATTTCCCAAGTGGCAGACCAAGGGCTCATTTTGACCTTACTACTATGTAATTTCGTTGATAAATCAATAGAATTAGCTTAACGTGTGTGTGTATGTATAACTTGAAAAAAAATCATCTCTCTTTTTTCATAATAGAGTGATATTAATGATAGTAGTGTAACTTGAAAAGTTCTCCATACTCTTGTTTATTTCCATTTGGGGTCTTTAGATTTGAAGTTTTAAAGAATTTCCTTGAATTCTTTAGCTATCAATTGAATAAAATCCCATAACATGCTAATGAGCAAGATCTTTTATTTTTTATTTTTTATTTTGGTGTCTACAGGAATAAAAAACTAAGCTAGACTCATACTTGTGTGGCATAGGTTTGATTATGGTCACTGACACTATAACATATAGGTGCATTGCACACCCCCTAAGCACGACACATGGGATATACAAGGTTTAATATATCAAGGTCACAGGGAGTGCCTTAATAGTACGCTCTATTGCCAGATGATCGACACCCGTGAGGTTAATGAGAAAGATCATTTTGATGTTAGGTTTTTTTTAATTCCCATATGTGATATTGTGCCAAAGAGTGCTAGTTATGGGTTTAGGTTTTATATAATTTACAATATGTGGTGTATATATTCTCTTTCACCTTTACACTAGATTCAATAACATCTTTACTTCATTGAACAATTCAATAGTTTCCAATTTTGGGCCTTGCATCCCTCATAGGTTTATGCTCTTCTTTAAATTGTAATAGCAATAGTGTATTTTCTCCTTTTCCTCCTATGGCTATAATTTTGAACTTTTGTTGCTCTCCTCATGCTTGATATCACATTCGAGATAGTGTAATTGATTTCAAGAAGAGTTTCCCAGTGAGAGCAAGGACTTCACCACCTCATTTTCTAGTTTGAGGAGTAATGGAATGTAATAAAATACATGGGGTGGTAGGAATATTGATGTTTCAAAGGTGATGTTATCACCAAAAAATTGATCATCTAGCCTAATCTACTAGATGACAAAGCCAATTATACAATAGTAAAATTGTTTTCACCGTGACAAATTACTTAATAAACCACCTTTGTTAAGTAATTTATAGTTAAACCCACAAAGAATAACTAAATAAATTACTATTTATTTGATTTTCTTCTAGGAATAATTGATTAAACCATTGTTCAATTATTATTCTTTGTCAAATTTGACTAAATCCCTTAGGAATAATTAAATAAATCCTTATTTATTGATTATTCCTTAACCAATTCCTTGAGATGATAAATAAATCATTTATTTATTTACTATTTCTAAATAAAAGTTTAATTTTTTTTTTCCCTCCTAACCAAATATAATAAAATATTCCAAGTGGTTATTCCAAGAATGGGGTTGATAATATTTTATTATTGCTCATTATTTGAGCATAACTCAATATTTTATTATAAATAGAAGGGTTTTCCATTCATTATTCACTTTTGATTATTTCCATTGTTGCACTCACTGCTATAACTCTAATTATTTTCATTGTCCACCACCATTTTTCTTCCATTTTAGTTCCCATTGAGCTCAAACATTCCATTTGATGGGTTTACACATTATAGAGGAGAGAGACTCTATCAAAAAGCTGAAGACATTTGAGGATAGCCAAGGACCCATCCCATAGAGGGGGACTGGTAACATTTATTTGTTCCTTTACAAGTGTTATAATGAAAATTATTCTTTGTATATCTGGTTTCCATTGGATGATTGGAGTTATTACTGTTTCTTTTTGTTGTTTAACTATGATTGTGGCATAGATCAGGACTTTGGCAGGTTTTGTTTCTCTCAGTTGCTTTAGATCTACAATGTTTAGTAGCCATTTATATTGTTGATACTGTTTGTCATCCACAGTCTTAAGTGGGTTCTTTTCGTACATCTTTAAGAAGAAAACACTACAACAAAATTGGCAACTCCACTGGTTTTTTTATTTCAGATCCAAAAACCTGGGTGACCTTCCGTTTTCAGCTTAGGGTTTCTTCTTTTTTCAATCTCTTAATGTTTCCTAGCTTTTTAACACTAGATCTGTTAAATTTATGACTTTTGCAAGTTTTTTGGTATTTTCCACAATTTTTTTTTTTTTTTTTTGAGATTTGCTGACCAAGAATCAAGGATCAGAAATAACACTTTTTAGCCCCAAAAGTGTGATCTGGATTCTAGATTGCACCTTTTAGCCCAAAAAGTGCGACCTCACCTGAAAACAAGTCAGTACCTACGATTTTAGGGTTTCTGGGTTTCTATCATATCTGTTTCTGGGTCTTTTCGAGAGCTGCCTATTGGGTTGTTTGACCTCTGTCTCATCCTGCTTAGGCCTTGATCTATTCTGATTTACTCGTCGAAGTGGAATTTAGCCCCCTAGGGCTTCTAGTACGCTTCCACCTTTATAGGAGGAGTTTAGCTAAGTGTGTAGTCTAAGTTTCTGCAGCACTTTCAACCATATTTTCAAAATCTGTACCCTTGGTTTTCATATCTATAAAATATAGGTTGTCACCATCCATAGTTTCTTATTACAACTTGTTTGGTCATTGGCCTTAGGGTCCCATTGGTTGACCTAGGTGTTTCACCCATCTCCCTATCTTTTTGCAGCGATCTTCTTCTCTGGTTTTTTGTTGTTGCTGCACCACTTTCCAGCAGCTTAGTGTCACTTGATCCCAGTCACAACGACATTTAGATCTCTTGACCTTTTAAGTGTGTTTTCGGTCAATTTAGCCACCAACCAGCACAATGTTTGCAAACCCAGTTTGGGTGGGGTTTAGTGACTTGTTTTGTTGCTCATTTTCTGTTGTTAATTTCAGTTTATTTTCAGCAAGCTTTTTTTCTTTTTTACAAACACGATCTGGGCTTAATCAATAAATACACTTGCACACACAAGAAGACCTTAAGCGAAGGATGTCTGGTTTACACGACGAAGCCAAGACTTAACATAATAAATTTATCTCCCATCATCGAGACAAAGGCATATTTTTTATCTCCCTTCACCATTTTCGTGTCACGTGTGTCTTACCACCATTGCGCCACCAAGGCATTTGTCATAGAGACTATTAGGCCTTCACCCCCAGTTTATGCTTGGGCATATTACCCCTCCCTGTCGAGTTCGAGTTCATAGCCCTTCGAGTCTCCATACCATCTCTTCTCCTGGTTCATTTGATTCCTCATCTAATTTCGAGCCTCCTTCACTGCATATCGTCACCATGTCTGGTTCCACAGCTCGTGCAGGAACCCAAACCTAGTATTGGCTTTGGTTCTATCTGGTAGTCACATCAAGCAGAATAGTGTCAGGAGCTGTTTTGGCAGCCCCCCTGCTGCCTTTTATGGTTGGGTTAAGTCTACTGGATTTTAGCCAGTTGATAAATGATCCCATACACCACGATGCTGGTTGGCCTTCTATGCCGACTAAGCTTCCTTCAAACATCCCAAAGTTTGAGGGTAATGCTAGAGAGGATCCTAGCAACCATGTCCGCTCCTTCCACATGTGATGTTCATCCAAATCCATTATCGATGACTCCATTTGTCTTTAGTTGTTCCAACGCACATTCACTAGAGACACTGCAAAATGGTATGTAGACTAGCCCATCGCATCTCATTCTGTTTTCGCGATGCTTGCTAAAGCGTTCCTATCATATTTCCAGTGACCTCTCCGGAACGACACGAGTATGAGCTATTGACTTTATTTCGTCAGTCCTCCGCCACTCGCCTTTTCGACCATGTTCAAGAGTGGCGTAGAAGGAGGATCACATGTCGTGTCCTGCCCTTCGAAGAACATGTCTACCTAGATTGGTTTCTTAAGAGCCTTTTATCACCCATTGGAAAATATGTGGCGTCCCATTTTCTTCAAACCGAGGAAGAAGCTCTCTGAATCACTCTAATATATGACTTGATTTATGCACAATCTGGTTATGTCTATACTTTCATTCCAGACGTCCCTCATCCTGGAAGTGGCAATGCACCGAGGGCATCTAACGCTGTCGACGATATCGTTGGAACCCTTTCACATCCTTAGTCATATACTCAGCAAAGTTATGGCTATCTGCAAGGGGGAACCAATTCCTCTAATACTTATGCCCATCCTACTAGTAACATGTTTTCAGGAGCTCAACCTATCTACCAAATCATTGCTCCTCCTTATGCACAGTCAAGCACTCCAACCCCTCAAGCATTAGCGCCACAACCTCCCATGAATCCTCAACCCCAACTGATCTGAATTGGATCCTAAACACTCTCTAAGTTTTCATGACTATTTTAAATTATGCCAAAATATTCAAGTCTTCGAAAAACCAAGCTATCAGAAGGAATCCTTGTAGCAGTTGCAGTTGTGATCAATGCGGAGCAACAAGGACCCTCGGTTGAAGTGCGCAGACTGTTGGCCCATGGTAACGTGCTCTGGCGCAAACTAGAAAAACTGGAGGCCAAATCAAGAAATGGGGGTGGTTTTTGATACGCGATTAGCACTAATCGCGTATCGCAGGGCGTCCCCCTCAGTGAAGGAAAGCCCCGAAGCGCCGAGACGCGAAATCGCTATAAAATTCGGAAAAGTAACGCATTCGGTTCCGTAGCGCGGGATTCCACAAACTAGCAAGATATCAGAAGGCCTCAAGGCGATAAGCAGTTTTGACTGAGTCCCGCCCGATGCCACACATTGAGCCACACGCATTTGGCAGATGAGAGAAAACCACCCACATCAGATGGGTAAACATCATGCAACTTGTTCGCCTGATATGAAGGACGACTGTAGGATTTGGGGGGCCCAGATCAACGGTGGAGATGCGTCCCGATGACTGACCAGATTTGATAAGTCAAAAAAGCAAGATGATAGGGGATTTGAAGTTCGATGTGGATGATGAGTTGGCAAACGATTCGTGTCTCGTGGGAAATCTTGAAGAAAACAAAATTAACCGGCCATTCAAATATGATTTAAGGAATCTGACACCCAGTTTGTTAGGAAATAGGTGGCCACCTCCCTGCAAGGCGTTATCCAGTGATGATGACGCAGAGCAGAGGAATTCGAATGGACAAAGCACAGGAAACCAGAAGGCCAGGAAGTGAAAATGAACAGTCATAGAACAGACTGGCTTTAAAGCCATGAACTGACAGAAGCAGAGGAGGCAACACATAGAGAGGCAGTGACAAGAGTTAGCTAGACACAAAAAGCTAAAAGCAGAGAACAAAGAGTAGAGCCAAGCTAACTTGAAGGCAACATCGAGCCAGACAGAGCCAAAGAGAGTCAGAGAGTCTGTGTACTCCATAGAAGGCTTGAGAGGTTCAAGCAAACTCCTTGGCATAGGCCTGTCATGCTATTGTGACCATCAGAGGTCGAGTTTTAGTAAGGAGAATCTGTGTACTCCATTCCTACTAACTTTTATCTGTTTAGTGGGACTCAATTTGAGCTCACTATTGTAAAAATCTGCTTGAAAACATAATAGAGAGGCCACCATTAAAAGCTGGACCAGGAGACGTAGCCCAGGAGCATTGGGTGAACTCCTTATTAAACTTGTTGTGTTTACATGTTTGACTGTTATGTTTTTCTCTAATTTCCTCAGTGTCTATGTATTCTAGCAATCTTATCGATCCATTTCATAAAGTAACATAGGCACATCCATGCACATGAGTCTGTAATACCATTAATTCTTTGTACTGGATAAATTCCAGATCAAGTGGTATCAAAGCGCTAGGTTACTAAGGTTAGACAAGCTTGTGCTGGATTTTGTTGTTGAATGTTAACTAGATCAAAGCTTAAATTAGGAGAAGGAGAGTTGGCTGAAACTAACCCAGAAATTGGAAGAGTTTATTCTAAGAGGAAAATGTCAAAAGAAAATCCCTTGGAATAAGACCCCCAGTTCATGGATAGTTATATGACCATGAGATCCATGGTGGAGGAAATGTATAGGGAATTTAAGAAAAATAGAGATGGAGATTCATCATACTCCAAACAAGACAAAGGAGTAGAAAAATCTCTCCTCCATGACCACTCTAAAGGCAAAGGGAAAGAAGAAAAATTTCTCACAACTCCTAATAGCCCTGAAAATAAAAAGAAGACGTCTTTGATTAAATTAGATGTTAAATTTGATTTACCAATATATGATGGAGAGTTGAATGTAGAGAAGATGGATAATTGGATAAGACAGATTGATGTTTATTGCAGAGTACAGAGCATCGATTCAGACAAGAGTAAATTTAGCTGGCCAGCCTACGCCTTGGGGGCATTGCCTTGGTATGGTGGGAAGGCAGGGCACAAGCTGACATGAAGAAAAATGGTAAGATTCTTTCTGCCTGGAGTGAATTTGTTTCTGCAATTAAAAAGCAATTCTATCCACTAGCATATATGAAGCACGCCATGATGAGTTGGCAAACTCTTTGACAACTAAAAGGGAAAAGTGTACAAGGTTACACCCAAGAATGTAGGAAAAGAGCTTTGATTCTAGGAAGTTCTTTAGACTCACGTGAGACTCTACTGAAGTATATAGTGTTAGGAAATTATATATTACATAGCAATGGAACAGATAAAATATTGCAAAAATATAAACACAGAAAACGCATAAAACAAGAGAAACACAGATATACGTGGTTCACCCAGTTTGGGCTACGTCCACGGAGAAACATCTAATCCTTCTTTTATTATATTATCCAGCAAACACAAGAGATACAACCTACAACAGATCCACTGTAACACCCTCTTCGCTCTCAATCTCCTCTCTCTTCCTCACTCAGAATATAGATCTACATAGACGCAATACAATTCCCTCATATATAATGAGGGGTTTCCTTCTAGGGCAAAAAACCCTAAATTAGACGTAACTTCTACTATCATATCATCCGCCTAATGAACGACTCAGATTGACTAGAAATTACTAGACTTTTGCAAGGTAATTTTACATCTATTTTTAGCTTCGGGGGTACCCCCACCGGGGGACCGCTGGCCACCGGCCCCCCAAGCCGGGGGGGATTAGCCCCCCAGGACCTGTGGGGGGGACAAGTTCCCCCCACCCCCCCCCCCCCACGGTGGAGGGGTGTACAGTCTTCCTGGAGTAACATCCAGCTGAAACCTTTGAATACCAAAAGATAATCAGGCTCCACACCCAACAGTTACATGAGGCACACTATCCTCATGTTTAATCCCACTAGCATAGATGAGGTATCCGTTCAGGCTACACATCTAGAAGCTAGAGGTAAGAATGGGAACCCAGAAGTTGGAGGATCATCCAAACCCATTGCAAGCAAGAATAAGGAGAAAAGAAAATAGAAATGGAAAGAGAGGAAGACAAACACTGTACAGAAAAGCAAGTCTTCATGCACTCACTGTAAGAAGGATGGGCATGATGATGAACATTGTTGGATTCTGGATCCAGAGCTGAAACCTAAGAAGTTTGAGGGCAAGAAGAAGAAGATTTCTATAGCTATTCAAAATGATTTAGGGTTAGACTCAGGAGATGAAGCAACAATCGCAGCCACAGGTATAAAAAGTAAAAATTCTGAAGCATCTACTAGTAATTTTGCACAATCTACTAATAATGAAGAAAATGAGAGAAAAATACATGAGCTTTTTCATATTCAAATTATTTCCAATCATCGAAAGATTGATACTTTCTTTGATAGTGGCTCACAAGTAAATTTAATTTCTGAAGCAATTGTAAAGAAGTTGGATTACTAACCACACCTCACAAGAAACCATATCCATTAGGTTGGTTATGTGATAAAGCTACAAGTGACTAGACAATGTAAACTTAAGTTTTCTTTTGGGTCAGCATTTGTAGATGAGGTTGAGTTAGATATAGTTCCTTTGGATATATGTGGAATTGTTTTAGGAAGTCCTTACTTGTATGATAGAAAAGCTATTTTCTATAGAGTTGAGAACAAGTATCTACTCGTTAAAGATGGAATCGACTATATTGTAAGAGCTCATAAGCTCAAGAATAATTATACTCTCATAAACTCAAGGCAGATGAAACAAATTGTAAATTCATGCAAACATTGTTTACTAATGGTTGTAAAGGAAAATAAACCTGATAAAACCAATGTATTTGAGGGTTGTGATGCTAAACAACAAGCTGATTTAGAAAAAGTTGTTTCAGAATATGATATATTGTTTCAAGAACCTAAAGGTCTGCCGCCCAAAAAGGAAATAGTGCATGATATTAATTTGCAGCAAGATGCTCCACTGCCTAACATCAGAATGTACAATTTGTCCACTTTAGAGAATGTAGAAATCAAGAAGCAGGTACATGAGCTGCTCGAGAAGGGGTTCATCAGACCTAGCACATCACCATGTGGGTCTCCAATTGTTTTGGTGAGAAAGAAAGATGGCTCGTGGAGAATATGCATTTATTACCGAGCAATGAATAAGATAACGATAAAAAATCGTTATCCCCTTCCTCGCATAGATGATCTACTAGATCAGTTGAAAGAAGCTGTTTATTTTTCCAAGTTAGACTTGCATAGTGGTTATCATCATGTCAGAGTTGCAGAGCAAGATGCATGGAGGACTGCTTTCAAAACAAATCAAGGATTGTATGAGTGGCTAGTTATGCATTTTGGCTTAACTAATGCTCCTGCTACTTTCATGAGAGTAATGAATGATGTACTCAGACCTTTTCTTGATGATTTTGTTATTGTATATCTGGATGACATTCTTATATTCAGAAAAAACATGGGAAGAACATTTAAAGCATGTTAAGCAGACTCTAGATGTTTTGAAAAGAGAAAACATTTATGTTAAACTCTCAAAATGTGAATTTGGCAAAACATCTTTGAATTATTTGGGTCATATAGTAGGGGGTGGTGAATTGAAGATAGATCCCTCTAAGGTTGCAGTCATTGTAAAATGGTCTAAACCCAAATTTGCCACAGAAGTTAGAAGCTTCTTAGGAGCAGCACAATATTGAAGAAAGTTTATTTCTAACTTTTCGTTAATTGCATCTCCCTTACATGCTTTAAAAGGATTGAACAAGGTGCTTCAGTGGGGAGGAAAACAATAGAAAGCTTCGACATCTTGAAAGAAAAAATTAGTACAACACCAATACTAGCACTGCCCGATCTTCAAAGACCATTTGAGATTGAAACATATACTAGTGACTATGCCATGGGAGCAATGTTGATGCAGCACGGTAAACCCATATGTTATCATTCTGAGACATTTAATTCTGCAATAGTTAACTATCCCACATATGATAAAGAATTGTATGCATTAGGACAGAGTGTGAAAAAGTGGAAACATTACTTGATGGGCAAAGAGACAGTTATACATACTGATCATCAACCACTTCAATATTTACACTCCAAAACTAAGTTGCAGCAATCGAGACACTATAGATGGATGGGTTTTCTACAACAGTTTCATTTAGTCATGAGATATAAAAAGGGCATACACAATAAAGTTGCAGATATGTTGTCCAGACCAATTATAAATGCATCTACTATACTTAAGCATAATTCAGTATTGCATGAGAGCTACATTGAACAATATGCTCAAGATATAGATTTTAAAGATGTATATGCAACTTTAAGTCAAGGAAAACAAGTAGAAGAATTGGATTATCATGTTAAGGACCAGCTCTTGTATCATTTTGGGAAGCTATGCATTCCACAAGCTGAAAGAGTAAAGATAATTCCAGAAGCACACGCTTCTTTAATATTAGGTCACTTTGGGGTAAGTAAAACAGTTGCACAGCTACAAAGATTTTGCTACTAGCCAAAAATGAACGAGACAGTTTCTAGATATGTAAGAGGGTGTACTATGTGTGCTAAAATCAAACCCAGTAATAGAAAACTAGGCTTGTACGCTCCACTACCAGTTCCTTCTCATCCTTGGGAAAGTGTTTCCATGGACTTTGTTGGAGGACTACCTAAATCTAGGAAAGGTCATGACTATCTATATGTTATTGGGGATAGGTTCAACAAAATGTGTATCTTGATACCTTGTAACAAACATATTGCAGCTGAACAAACTGCAAAGTTGTTCTTTCAGCATGTATGGGTTCATTTTGGATTGCCCACTTCCATTATATCTAATTGAGATACCTGATTTGTTGGGAAATTTTGGTCAAGTTTGTGGGAATTGATGGACACCAGGCTGAAGAAAAGCATAACTTTTCATCCACAAATAGATGGAAAAACAGAAGTGGTCAACATGACAGTGATCCAGTTGCTCAAAGGCTATTGCAGCAAGCATCCCAAACTTTGGGATGAACATTTATGTTATGTGCAACATGCTTACAATCAAACTAAGCATTCTTCTACACAAAGATCTCCTTTTAAGACCTGTTTTGGTTTGACACCAAGGTCTCCCTTGGATTTTGTCTTTGGTAAAGACATAGCAGTTGATGGACACAGTGATGTGGACAAGGCAACCAAGTTCATTGAACAAATCCAAGAGATTCACGAGGCAGTATAGGAGCAGCTAGAAAAGAGCCAAGCCAAGTACAAGGCAAGGCACGACAAGCATTAGATGGAGCATAGTTTCCAAGTTGGTCATCAAATCTGGCTATATATCAACAAAGGCAAAATTCAAGGTGAAGGTAAGAAGCTGAAGCCAATAAGGTATGGACCTTTCAAGATACTTGAGAAAAATGGTGAGAATGCTTTTCACCTTGATCTACTAGCTTACATGCACATCTCCTCAGTTGTTAATGCAGACAGCTTGAGACTATTTGAACCTTCATTAATTGAAGATCCCGAAGAGCAGAGTCAATTGCCTTCTATTGATGATTTGTCACCAGAATATCTTAATGAGTTGCAGGAGGATATAGTTCTAGACAGGAAGGTAAGAACTACACAAAGAGGAAACATTGAATACCTTAGGATTTGACAAAGTCAAGCAGTGCGAAATGGATAGAAATTGAGCAAGCGAGGAATCAATACCCTCACTTGATTGATGCTTAAAAGAAAACCAACTTTTGGTGGTCCAAAATCTTTTCAATGGGAAGGCTGTGATCCGAATTGGATCCTAAACACTCTCTAAGTTTTCATGACTATTTTAAATTATGCCGAAAGATTCAAGTCTTCGAAAAAACAAGTTATCAGAAGGAATCCTTGTAACAGTTGTAGTTGTGATCAGTGCGGAGCAACAAGGACCCTCGGTCAAAGTGCGTAGATCGTTGGCCCATGGTAACGTGCGCTAGCGCAAACTAGAAAAATCGAAGGCCAAAATAAGAGATTGGGGGTGGTTTCTGATACACAATTAGCGCTTAATTGTGTATCGCAGGGCGTCCCCTTTAGTGAAGGAAAGCCCCGAAGCTCTCGGACCCGAAATCGCTATAAAATTTGGAAAAGTAACGCATCTGGTTCGGTAGCATGGGATTCCAAAAACCGGTAGGATATCGGAAGGCCTCGAGGCGGTAAGAAGTTTTGACTGAGTCCCGCTCGATGCCACACATTGAGCGACATGTGTCTGGTGGATGAGAGAGAAAACCACCCGCATCGGATGGGTAAACATCATGCAACTTGTCCGCTCGATATGAAGAACAACCGTAGGATTTGGGGGGCTCAGATCAATGATGGAGATGCGTCCTGATGACTGACTGGATTTGAAAAGTCAAAAAAGCAAGATGATAGGGGATTTGAAGTTCGACATGGATGATGAGTTGGCAAACGATTCGTGTCTCGCGGGCGATCTTGAAGCAAATGGAATTAATGGTCATTCAAATATGATTTATGGAATCTGACACCCAGTTCGTTAGGAAATAGGTGGCCACCTCCCTGCAAGGCGTTACCTAGTGATGATGACGCAGAGCAGAGGAATTTAAACAGACAGAGGACAAGAAACCAGAAGGCTGGGAAGTGGAAACGAACAGTCAAAGAACAGATTGGGTTTAAAGCCATGAACTGACAAAAGCAGAGGAGGAGGCACAAAGAGAGGTAGTGACAAGTGTTAGCTAGACGCAGAAAGCTAAAAGCAGAGAATAGAGAGTAGAGTTGAGTTGCCCTGAAGGCAACATCAAGCCAGACAGAGCCAAAGAGAGTCAGAGAGTCTGTGTACTCCATAGAAGGCTTGAGAGGTTCAAGCAAACTCCTTGGCATAGGCCTATCATGCTACTGTGACCATCAGAGGTCGAGTTTCAGTAAGGAGAGTCTGTGTACTCCATTCCTACTAACTTTTATCTGTTTAGTGGGACTCAAATTGAGCTCATTGTTGTAAAACTTTACATGAAAACATAATAGAGAGGCCACCACTGAAAGTTGGACCAGGAGATTAGCCCAGGAACATTGGATGAACTCCTTATTAAACTTGTTATGTTTACATGTTTGACTGTTATGTTTTTCTATAATTGCCTCAGTGTCTATGTATTCTAGCAATCTTATCAATCCATTGCATAAAGTAACATAGACACATCCATGCAAATGAGTCTGTAATACCTATAATTCTTTGTACTGGATAAATTCCAGATCAACAACAGCCACCACCCCCTCAGGGTCAAGTGTTTGCGCAACGGAGTGCGACCAATCCCCAAAATTCGAAGAAAAAGAATAAGGGGAAGGGTAACAAGGGAAACCAAGGTAATCAAGGTAACCAACCTAGTGAACCCCAAGGGAACCAACCTAATACCAACAACCAACAACACGAAAGTCATCCCAAGTAGAACAAGGCTATTTGTACGAACAAGCCTTATGCATGTTGTGGTGTACATGGCCATTATACACATGTGTGTCCTCTCTTACCCCAGATGCGCCAAATGTGAGAAGCTCAAGTAGCTTCTAGAGGTCAAAAATCACCCTAGAATCCTGCGCCATCTCAACCAGTCGTGCTTACAAATCCTTTCCCTCAACAAGGATTTTTTATTGCTCAACCTCAGCCAAGTCAAGCAGCCTAGCCCCCCAACCATCTAGTCTTGGTGACTACCAAATCCTTATGATGAATTTTGATGAGGTTAATCCCTCTGATATCAACCTGCAAACTCGGTCGCGTCAATATGACAAGCCATTGACTTTGTCCATCATTGAGTCCAAAACCAAAGCATATATTGAGCCTCTTACGACACCAAATGGTTCGTTATAGATCCCTCAACCTAAAGTTGATTCCATTCCAAAGATTGCCAAGGGACCATTACGCCGTAATGCAGCTTCTAACCGAGCTGCCCATACATACAATATAGTAGATGACTTGGCGCAATCACTTGTTGCCATGTTGACACTGGAAGTACTCCAGTCGTGCCCATCTCAAAAGAAATCTTTGCTAACTACCTTGGGTGCAGTAGATCCTTTTGATGATCATTTGATTGTCTTCCCCATTGATACATCAGAACATCCTCCATTGCCTTCATTTGTTGTTTTCCAGATCCCCGTTCGAGTCTGTAATGTCATCATCTCTTGATGAATTATTTTTGAAGGTGCATCAAACTATGTGTTATTTGCTGCCACCTAGAAACAACTTAAGTCACCTGAGTTGTCCCCCTCCACCATCACTTTGCATGATTGGGATGGACACTCCTACCAGCCCCTTGGCATGTACTGCAACTTTCCAATGACCCTTGCGAGTAAGATTATCCATGTAGACATTGAGGTTATTGATTCCCCTTTAGATTACAACATTCTCTTGGGTTGTAGTTACACATATGCCATGTCAGTCATCGCATCTGCGGTGTTCCGCAAGATGTGATTCCCCCATGAAGGGAAGATTGTTACCATCGATCAGTTGACTTACTACGATTCGGCATCTGTGACCTCCCTCGAGTCCATTATCTCATTGGTGTCAGATAAGTAGTCTCCAACTCCTCTCACCGATGTTTCTCCTTGAGTCTACAAAGATTCCTCGTTGTTGGGTGCTTTCCCTAGTCCTCCCCCTCTCATCTCAGAGCCTAACTCTATGAGTGTTTTCATGTTACAAGCGTCATGGGATCCTCTCAAGCAATCTGGTACATCCGATCAATAACCAGCTCCTCAACACCCTCCTGTTTCCATCCCAGCTAAGCCCTCTAGATCCACCCCCCAGGACCTCCTCCGTTTGTGGGTGCCTCTCTTATGTTTCCACCAGGAATTATTCATCCATGTCTCAACCGTCCAGGAGATATTCCATCGGGACATTACCCTGTAGGCCAGATACCTTTCTTATTCCCCCTCCAGGAGTATTATCTGTCCCTGTCATGGCTTCGTTGGTCCTTCCTAACATGACTTTGGGGATCCTAGTATGGTACATCGATCACTCTACAAGAATTCCACCTAGTCAGCTATGACCTTATAATGCTTTGACCCAAGTTCAACCAATCCCTGCAGCCCCTGTCACTGCTTCCGTGCCATCACAACCCCAACAGGAACCCACTCCTGTTACGCAAGCATCTAGACAAGGGGAAAAGCTAAGAGGAAAGAACCTAAGGGCAAGGCTCCCCAGTGGAGTCGCCAATTTTGTAGTGTTTTTTTCTCAAAGATGCACGAAAAGAACCCACTTAAGACTGTGGATGACAAACATTCTCAACAATATAAATGGTTGCTAAACATTGTAGATCTAAAGCAACTGATAGAAACAAAACCTTCCAAAGTCCTGATCTATGCCACAATCATAGTTAAACAACAAAAAGAAACAGTAATAACTCCAATCGTCCAATGGAAACCAAATATACAAAGAATAGTCTTTATTATAACACCTGTGAAGGGAAAAAATAAATGTTACCAATCCCTCTCTATGGGATGGGTTCTTGGCTATACTCAAACATCTTCAACTTTTTGATACAGTCTCTCTCCTCTATAATGTGTAAACCTAGCAAATGGAATGTTTGAGCTCAATGGGAACTCAAATGGAAGAAACATGGTGGTGGCAATGAAAATAATTAGAGTTATAGTAGTGAGTGCAATAATGAAAATAATCAAAAGTGAATAATGAATGGAAAACCCTTCTATTTATAATAAAAATATTGAGTTATCCTCAAATAATGAGCAATAATAAAATATATTAACCCCATTCTTGGAATAACCACTTCTAATATTTTATTATATTTGGTTAGGAGGGAAAATGTATTTAAACTTTTATTTAGAAATAGCAAATAAATAAATGATTTATTTATCATCACAAGGAATTAGTTAAGGAATAATAAATAAATAATGATTTATTTAATTATTCCTAACGGATTTAGTCAAATTTGACAAAGAATAATAATTAAATTAATTATTCTTAGAGAAAAATAAGATAATTAATGATTTATCTGTTTATTTTTCATGATTGGTTCAAATATGACAAGGAATAATAATTGAACAATGGTTTAATTAATTATTCCTAGAAGAAAATCAAATAAATAATGATTTATTTAATTATTCTTCATGGGCTTAACTATAAATTACTTAACAAAGGTGGTTTATTAAGTAATTTCTCAGAGTGAAAATAATTCTACTATGGTAAAATTGGCTTTACATAGTGTACTTCGATCCATCTAGTAAATTAGGCTAGATGATCAATTTTTTGGTGATAACATGTGGCCTCGATTTTTTTTCTAGATTTCATTGACTATATCATAAACGTTGGTGTGACCCTCATCTAAGACTCAAGGGGCATATGAAAAACAATAAAATTCATGGTAAATTCAATGTTGTTCAACTTGACTTCCCATTCCAAACAAAATGTAAAGTTGTCACTAACTTGAATTGACATTCAATTGTTTATTAGGTTTCTTATTCATTGGTATTTTAAGCAATATATAGATCAATTCTTTATTTTTTTCTAAATCTAGTCTAAATGTGACACGAGTTTGACCTTTTCCAGCTACCCAAGATAGTGAGAAGTGAAACTGACTTTTTTGTGTGAAATTTGGTAAGAATTATTTTAAATTTATGGAATTTGTAACATCCCTTGGTGTATGGAGATCATTGTATGAGATTTTGGTTCTAGATATATGTGATGGACTCATTATCCTCTCGTGATGTGTGTGCGTGTGAGTGTGTGTGTTTACTTAATATGGAAAGGGTGAGTACACACCCTTGATGTATTACCAAGCATATATTCTTGGTTAGGTCTTTATGTTCATTATGGATCATTGCCTCGTTATTGATTATTGTTATTAATGGCTAATCAAATCCTAGTTAATGCTTACGAGTATCACCCCTTAGTGGATAATGGTTGACCGGTCCTTAATTACCAACTTTCCTTAGTGAATCGTTATTGATAAATAAAGTATATTTAATGGTTATGGTGAACTATACTTTGTTTGCATGAGATAAATTCCCCTTCATGTTCATGTTGAGACTCTCTTAGTCTAGGAATGATGCTCTTTTCCTTCTTTACCTTTGGTTATACATGGTGCACCTTGTGATGATAGTTAGCAGATTGTGTTTTGGACTCTTCATTCCCCTGTTTTCTTTTTTATTGATAATTGATTATGATAGATCTAGACATCTTTGTGATTTTTTAAATTGTGATGAGCACTATTATTTCCTTATAGTTAATGATTTATTTAATACTATTATTCTTGATAATGGTTATGTAACATTAATTTTTTTATAATGATTTAACATGTTCATTTCTTGTAATGATGTGTTGTGGAAATTCACACTGTAGATCGACAGATTATGCAATAGACTAGAGAAAAATACAAGATCTACTTCTACAACACTTTGCGGAAGCTTAATCGAATTGAGCAAGATCAAGAGAACACATATAACTGAGAATGAGAAATAAATCACACATAACATAGAAGAAATAACCCGGGGAAAGCCTCAGCCTAAAACCCCAATCTTTGTATTATCATACAAGTGGAAATCTTGTTCAAGTTACAAAAAGAATCAGCTCTCAAGATATCCTTCTCTCTCTGCAATCAAACAAATACTGCTCATAGACAATCAAAGGCTCTCACAACCTTCTCCTCTGCCCTCCAAGCCTCCTATTTCCTTGCGTATTTTTTCCTGGGGTCTGGTTCTTCCACTTGTGTGAATTCCCACCTCACACTACTCACTTCGCTCAGAAATAACTACACAAACTTGAAGGAGATAATTCCTTCTGCATAATTGAGTTTCCTTTATAGGAAAAATTCATCGAACTGATAGTACATTGTCCCTCCTCTGATCTCAATTGGGTCTCTGTCTGAACTGGCATGCATGAGTTATTTATGAGAGAATATTCAATTATCTGAAGTGAAGCAGTTACATGCATGCAAGCATTAACTAACTGAACTCACAATTAATTCAACAAACTGTTTGAATTAATCTAACTGGACTTAACTCAGTTAACTGAGCCAACTAATTACAACTCAATATTACAACTCATCCTTATCTTTTTAACTGGATGGATAAATTCCTCAATTAATGGAGAAACTATTGCATGTCCCCACATAGACTTCATGTTTGATTTTCCTTAACTAATTAACTCAAGATGAATTAATTAATTATTTTGCAAACAGTTGCTAAGATCAAATTCGAATTTTACTTCACTATTTTAGTCCAGGGACTAATTAAAATAGGAATCTATCCCAAAATACTAAAAATAGCAATGTTATTTTTAGCACTTCCTTTTTCATTCCTTGTTTCTTAGTCCAACGCTGGTACCTAAACTGCTATTTATAATAGTTCTATGTTTAGCACTTCTATTTTTAGCATTTCTTGTTGCCATTTTGAACATGTGTTTGATATTATATACACTTGTTGGATGTTGATTTGTGGTAGCATCGAATGTGCTCTAGCCATGAAAATTGGTGGAGAGGCTAAGTCACATAAGATCTCCAAGACCCACAAATGGTTTGGGGAAATTCCACCAGGTTGGAGAGATATTAAAATAATTAATATTTTTAATGGGGTTCCTAAGTCTAAACTTAGGAAAATTAAAATGTTAATGGGTGTTAATATAAAACTGGGTGAGAATGTTCTAAATGACATGGATTAAGCCAAATCTAATCTTATCCATTGATTAGAGACTTAATCTTGGCCGTTGAAGACTCAACATGAAAAGTATAAGAGGAGGCTTGAGGGTCAGTTAAAGAAACACCAAGTTGATGAGTCAGTTCGATTTTTCTGGAGCTGCGTTTGCTGAAAAAGTCAAATAAGTGATCTATTGCAGGGAGGGGAAATGAGTACATAGTAGAGAGGTAGGGATGGGGCTAGAGGGTCAGTGTAGAGATCGAAGAGGCTGACACAAAGGCAGCTAGAGCTACGCAAAAGCAGTAGGAGCTACATAGAGGCATTTGGGGTCTATGCAGAGGCTAAGGGGCCTGTGTGGGTGATGCAGAGGGCCAGAGCGCTGACACAGAGGCTTCAGGAACTGAGTTGAAGCTAGCAGGGTTGATGCAGAGCCAATAGTAAGTGCCAGAAGGATTTTCGTGGGGCAGACTAGAGTTGAGAAGATGAATATCTATCTTAGAGAAGAGGTATTACTGCCGTGTAACAATCTCTATTAGGTGAGCCATTTCTGGCACCCTAGTTGTACTCAAGAAACTGCATAATAATAAAACCCTCAGAACTGCTACACCGATTTTCTCGCAATAGGTTTTTCCGAGGACGATTGTCCAAAAATAACGGTGTCCCTTGTGTGTTTGACTCAGTATTTCAGTTGCTGATATGTATATGAGTTAAGACATTTGTATTTATTTTAGTATTTATATTTATAAATAACTTATTAATGGAATAAACAAGTAGGTAAACCAGATAATGCAGTATGGCTTTCTAACGGGTCAGACTTAGAAATTTCAACATTGGATAACATGCATATTGATTTATTTCATGTTACATTGCTCTTGATTTGTGATGATTATGTTACATGTACTTTATTATTATGGAAGGATTAATTTGCTCTAGGTTGATACATTAATGAAAATACAAGAACACACTCAAGGGAAGGACATGTTTTAATGAGGTGAAGGTTAAGCTCATAATCCTAAAGTCTATATTTCTGTAATAAAGTAATTCTAGAAGATAATCTATCCTTGTCATATCTTTGTTATTGTAATTACCCTTGCATTATTCATTGAGGACACATGGCATTTTGTAGTAAGGTTATAGAGGTAATATATACTTATGCCTTTTACCTATTGTGCATTTATCTTTGTTGATCAATAAAATTATGTCTTTGAGGATATTATATGAATGTTAACATGAAATCAAAGTCAAGGTGACGAGGAACAATATTGAATCATTAAAAAAGATGAATTAATAGCTTAAGCTTGGATTCCTTTGTCAAATAAAGGAATGTCTTTAACATGATATTTCTTTTGTTATTTTACAATCAACATAAGTATTTGCAATTCTAGAATTATTGATTTTGAAAAGTTTGTTATTTTCAGTTGAGTCTATATTTGTCGTAATATACTATAGATCTTCAATCCATTAAAAATCTACAATTTGTTTTCTAAATATTGAAGCAAATTTATAAATCTATTTTTTTGTATTGTAAAATATACAAATGTTTTGTAGATCTAAAATTAAATGAATTTTTAAATTTGGAATTTAAAAATTCTTTTCCTGGTAAAAATTGTCAGTATTCATATAAAGTTTTCAAATCCTTTTATTGAACCATGGGATTAGATATTTATTTTTCTCAAATTTGTTTTCATTTATTGCAAATAAAAAATTTAGATGGGGACCCTGAAAAACATTACTAAAAATACTCAAATTGCAATATTTGTTGTTGTTGTTGTTGTTGTTGCTGCCTCTGACGACCTTGCCAAACCCTAGCACCTTCCAATGGCGTCTACGAGTTCCCCCCCTGCTCCCTTCTTCCCTATCTGACGATGATGTTTCATTTCAGGCCTTGGTGGCCTCCCTTCCCAAGCAACCACAGTCGTTCGAAGCCCCATCAAAGTTCATAAAGAGGAACGAGGAAGTTAAAAACTTTACTCTGCCTAATGGTGCCCACTGATGGATTTCCTACGTTGAACAAACTTTGATAGGTAAGTTTGTTGGGATGTGACCCTCGTCCATATCTGATGGAAAACTGGCTAGAAAAGAGATGGAAATCTGTGATGAAGGGGAATATAGCCTTGTCTTCCATTTGCAATGGATTCTTTGTTTTTTTGTTTGAGATAAAAGAAGACCGAGATGTCATTTTTTGGAACGACCCTCATTTATTTCGTTCATGCGACATGTGTCTGAATAAATGGACTTTAGACTTCAATCTTGATGAATATATACCCACGACAATACTGGTTTGGGTTAAACTCCCTCAACTTCCCATTTCTTGCTGGAGTGATGACTGGTTAAGGGCTATTAGAAATGGGCTAGGCAAATACCTGGATAAATCTGAACCTAAGGGTTCCCAATTTTCCTACACCAAAATTTGTGTAGAAGTTGACTTGGAAAAGGGTTTGCCTGCAGAGATCAATCTTAACTTGGGAGAACGGAAGCATAGGAAAATATTGAACTATGAACAAATATCATTCAAGTGTCGTCATTGTCATGAATATGGCCATTTTTCAAGGGACTATACTAAAGTAGTGTAGAAAAAAAATATGGATATCTCAACCCCCCAGGAGGAGCAGTGGAAAAAGTGGAGGAAAGGAGGATCGAAAGGAAAGGACCACTTCAAAAATTTCAAGGAGAAAAAGGTAAAAAAACAGTTACCACCTCCACCAATCCTTCCAATGTCCTTAGCACCCCAAATGAGGAGGATGAAGATCCTAGCTAGCTAGATGAAGTCAGGAGTAAGGTGAACGAACTAGACAAAGAGGGAGTTGAGGAAGGTGAGATTGTCATGGAGAATATCCCATCAGATGATGAAGTGCAGTAATTCTCGCCCACTCTTACGATGTTGGGATCGAACCCTCTAAGTAATTAACTGATCAATGTTGATGAAGAAAGAGAAAGATTTATAACTCGTAATATGACCCAAAACCTCTCATGGGTTGATGATGGTAGGAGGCGAGAAACTGAGATCTCCAAAAGAAAGGTCGACCAAAACAAAAGATAGTAAGGGAAAATGAAGTAGATTTGAACAAGAAGCTAGGAAACCAATTAATCATTACTGAAATTATTAAAGGGAAGGCAGTGAAAAGTAAGGAAGGAAAGGAAGGTGGGATCATCAAAAACCTCCCTATTAAATGAAAGTAATATCATGGAAAATTAGGGGACTAGGGACCCTATTAAAAACCTAGCTGTGAGAGATATAATAAAACAAGAATCATCGTAGGTAGTTTTTCTACAAGAAACGAATATGGATGAACCAAAATTATTCAAAGCATCAGAGGTATTTTGGAAAGAGAGTTCTGGAACAGTTCAAGCATCCAAAGGGGCTTTAGGAGGACTGGGTTAATTTTGGTCAAATAAGAATTTCTCACTTATTGAAGAAACAAAGATGAAGTGCTGGGTCTGGGCTCTATTAGAGGTAAGAGAAACGGGAGAACAAATTCCTTTCATAAAGGTATATTCTCTTGTCCTGTATAGTGAAAAAACAAAATTATGGGAATCAATGGAAGCTCTCAAGAATAGGAATATGCATTTGAATAATGTGATAGGTAGAGATTTTAATACTATCCTAAGCCCTACAGAAAAAAGAGGAGGAACAATAGTTCGGGATCCATTTAGAGACCGAATGGAAGACCTAATAGTTGAATGGGATTTGTTGGATGTCATTCCAAAGGCATGCAAATACACTTGGTCAAACATAAGAACAAGGGATAAATATATAGTAACCTGATTAGATCAATTCTTGATTCATAGCAGCTAGCTTTTTAAAGGTATAGACTGCTCTTCATCAATCGAAGCCTAAGGAGAATCAGGTCATCATCCTATTTTTCTTAAAATGGAGAGGGTTAAAAATATCGACCCAATTCCATTAAAATTTAATGCAGATTGGGGGCAAATCAAAGAGGTTGGGATATTGGTGAAGCATGCCTGACATATTACTATTCAGGGTTCATTGAACTTTGTTTGGGAAACTAAGTTCAGGAATGTGAAGTAATAGTTAAGGAAATGGATAAAAGAGAACTATCAACCTCCTAGCCAAAAAAGGAGAGACAAATTTCAACAAATAGAAGAGAATTATAAGCTGATGGAGGAACTCCAAATAGAAGAAAGACATATTCAATAAGAAAAGGATGTCTCTCATTGAATATTTTCTTTAAGTATACAAGAGGAAAATTTTTGGAGATTAAAATCCCGCAGCTTTTGGTTGCAAGCATGGGACTCCAACACGTCTTTCTTCAACAAGCAAGCTAAATTAAGGGAGGTGAGAAACATAATCAAAGAAGTTGTTCCTGAAGGTAGGCCAAAGGTAAGCTCAAATGAGGAGATCAAGGAAGAAGCCTTCATCTACTTCAAAGATTTACTAAGTGAAGACCAAATACCTCTAGGGAGAGCTAATGAATTTCTCCAAGCAATTCCACATATGGTTCCTCATGTTGCTAATTTGAATATTTTAGCCAAAATAAAGGAAGAAGAAGTTATAAAATCCATTTGGACTTTAGATTGTGAGAAAGCTCCTGGCCTTGATGAGTTATCAATATGCTTTTATTGGTTGTATTGGAAAATTATAAAAAATGACCTTCTTCAAATGTTGAACTATACAAGAGTTAAAAAGAAATTGGGTGGGGGCACGAACTCCTCTTTCCTTGCTCTCATCCCTAAGGAATTTAATTTGGTCAACTTCTCAAGATTTCATACCATTTCAATTTACAACTCTTCTTATAAAATCTTGACTAAAATCATCGCCAATTGACTAAAGCCTTTTCTCTCTTCATTCATCTCAGAGAATCAAGGAGGGTTCATGCAACAAAGGCATGTTCTTGATAACATTATATTGGTCTAGGAAGCAATTCATTTGAGCAAGGAAGAAAGAGAAGATGGAAAGGTAATAAAATTGGACATGGCGAATGAATTTGACCAAGTAAATCACTCCTTTCTTTATCTCATTTTAGAAAAGTTGGGATTTTGTAATGAATTCTTTCTTTGGATCAAGGCATGCATTGGATATCCCCTTTGATTAATGGCAGGCCCGTGTCCTATTTTGTGACTTCTAGAGGTCTTTGACAAGGTTATCCTCTGTCACCTCTCCTCTATATAATAATGGTGGAATCCCTGACCAAGAATCTAGAGGCCGCAAGGTTGGAAGGGGCCCTGTCGGGATTAAGTATCGCTAGAAACATCAAAGAAATTAATAATTATCAATTTGTTGATGACACCCTTCTGCTTGGTGGTACCCTAGTAGGTTTTAACCCTATATAAAAATTACTTGCAGACGAATTCTAAAAGCAGAAAATAAATAATGACGAGAATATAAAACAAAATACACAGAGGTTTTCCCCTGGATCCCAAAACTAGGACTACCATATCGATTTTTCATTATGTTCCTTTCAATGTTACAATACATATATATATACATTTTGAAGTATTCATAAACCTCAATCCATTAACTCTGGATTAGAACATAATCGTAGTTCTCTTGTACGGATCTACAAAATACCATGGGCAGAAAAATCATCATGCCCAAAACCATAGGTAGGTCCACCCACCTAATATAGGGTCCAAAAGAATTTTCCTGGGGCACTGCTCCGAACCCCGTACAGGGGCTACCGCCCCCCTAAAACTCTCTGACAAGGGGGAATACGCCTGGTGCAATGAACAAGGGAGGCTACCGCCCCCCCGTGCATGCGACTAGTCATGGAAAGAATATAACACATACTCAACATTCTCCCACTTGTTGTTTTCTTTTCCACACAGGGGGTCACAGGAGAGCTTAGTCATTGGTCCAACCCTGCAATGCCCATTGTTTCTCTACACAAAGAAAACTTCTCATTGCTCACAGACTTCATCAATGCATCTGCAACATTCTTCAAAGTGTCCACCTTGACCATAAACACCTTTTTATCCTCAACCATATTCCTCACAAAGTGATACTGAACATCAATTTGTTTTGTCTTTGAAAGATAAGTAGCGTTCTTTGCCAATAAAATTTCACTTTGGTTATCACAGTATATCCTTATAGCTCGTTGTACTAACCCCATACTTGAACATAATCTCTGCAACCAAACTGCTTCCTTGCTTGCATGAGTGGATGCCATGTATTCTGCCTCTATAGTTGAAAGTGCCTCTACAAACTATCTCTTGCTCATCCAACTGACTTCTCCTCTAAATAGGTTAAACACATACCCACTTATAGATCTTCTATGATCTAGATCTCCATCCCAGTCTACATCAACAAAGCCAAGGATGTCCAAAAACTCTATCTAATCCTGGTGTTCCTTGCTAGCACAAACATAATCACTAGTGCCACACAAATACCTAAAATCCCGCTTCACTATTGTCCAATTCTCCTTCCCTGGTTTTGACATAAACCTGCTTAATACTCCCACTGCATGTGCAATGTCTGGTCTAGTAGATACCATTGCATACATCAGGCTACTCACTGCACTTGCGTGTGGAACACGAGACATGTCATCTTCCTATTCTTGTGTCTTCGGACATTCTTCAGCAGATAAATTTACGCCTACAAGAATGGGAACCTTCATCAGTTTACTATGTTTCATATTAAACCTCTGCAATATTGTATCAACATACTTCCTCTAATTTATTGAGAGCTTCAACATTTCTTGGTCTCATTTATTTTCGTGCCCAAAATATAGTTTGCAGCACTAAAATCCTTCATGTTAAATTTGGAGGACATTTGGGTCTTCAAATCCTGGATAATTTCTTTCTCATTTCCAATCAGAAACATATCATCCACATACAAGACCAGATAAATAACACAGTCACCAATTAATTTAAAATACACACAATGATCCACTTTGATTTTTGTGAAGCAAGTCCCCATATATATGTATCATATTTTTGATACCACATACTTGGTGATTGTTTTAACCCATACAGAGATTTTTTAACCTGCATACCAGTTCTTTCTTACCCTTCACCACAAAGTCTTCAGGTTGCTTCATGTATATCTCTTCTTCTAGATCCCTGTGAAGAAATATTGTCTTCACATCCATCTATTCTACCTCAAAATAAAAAGTAGCAACAATAGATAAAAGTAATCTAATAGAAGCTACCTTGGAAACAAGAGAATAAATATCACCAAAATCAATTCCCGACACCTAGGAATAACCTTTCGCTACCAACTGAGCTTTATATTTCTGCACCTTGCCTTTTGCATTCATATTCTTCTTAAACACCCATTTTCTTCCAATGGGTTTCCTTCCAGTCGATAACTCCACTAGATCCCAAGCCTCATTTTTGTCCAAGGATGCCATTTCATCAACCATGGTCTCTTTCTAGGGTTTTCCATCCTCTAAATCTATTTCCTCCCTGACAGTTCTGGGATAACCATCAGTAATAGAAAAATAAAAATTTGAATAGAAAGCATATGGACTATACGTTTCTAATTGCCTTCTTTCTCGAACTAACCTTCTCACAACTAGAGTTTGTGGCTCTTCATCTTCTGATTCATGTTGTGTTGTAGATTCCGATTCTTCCTCCTCTAGGTCAAACTATATCTTCTCAGGTTCCTTTAGTAGGACTTCATGTTTAATAACATCTTTCACCTCTCGAAACGCCACATATCGGTTTTGCACCCCTTCGTTGTTTTTGGATTCCAAATATTATAACCGTTTAAACCATCCTTATACCCAATAAAGATGCACCTTTCAGATTTACTATCCAACTTGGTTCTTTTCTCCTTTGGAACATGTACATATGCATCACAACCAAATACCCTCAGATGTGAAAGAGAGGATTTTTTACGAATCCATACCTCATGTGGAGTCTTATCCTCCAACGCTGATGAAGGTGATCTATTAACTAGGTAATATGTAGTCTCCACCACCTCTGCCTAGAATTTATGTCCTAACCCGACACCACTAAGCATGCTTCATGCCTTTTCCATCAACGTCATGTTCATTCTTTCTGCAACTCCATTTTGCTGAGGTGTGTATGGATTAGTCTTCTTTCGTGATATGCCACACTTCTTATAAAACTCTTCAAATTCCTTCTTACATAACTATCCACCATTATATTTCCTTAGTACCTTTATCTATTTCTCTGTTTGGTTTCCCACCAAAGCCTTAAATTCTTTAAACTTGTCAAAGAATTTAGATTTCTTCTTGAGGAAATATATCCATTTATTTCTTGAGAAGTCATCTATAAATGATACATAGCACACAAAATTACCTAGTGATGGAACTAACACGGGTCCGAACACATCAATGTGCACAAGCTCTAATATCCCTTTCACCCGCTCAGAACTAGAGGGGAAACTCACCTGATTCTGCTTCCCATATACACAATGTTGACAAAAATAGAAATCTAGAGAGAAATTGGACATACCTTCTACCATACCATTACCATGAAGTATTCGAAGGACATTATCTCCAATATGTCCAAGCCTTTGACACCATAGCATGGTCTTTTCTCCAGAGACCACTAGATTTTCTGCTCCACTTTCAGGAACCATAGAACTGTTGCACCCATCAATAACAGTACTACCCATAATCTTGTATAGAGTTCCAATCCAAACTCCCCACATTCATACCAATTCTCCCTGAACCATCTTGCAAGTAGCTTTCTCGAACATTGTTTTTACACTTACATCATCCATCTTACTTACATAAATCAAATTTCTGGCAAATGCAGGAATATGTAGAACACCCAGAAGTGTTCTAATCCTTTCACCTTGCAACTTCAACTTGAATTTTTGTGTCTGATGATTCTAGAATTCCTTTCATCCCCTAAGAAGACATCACCACCATCATATTTCTCATACTCGCATAAGCACTCCCTATGGGGAGTGAAGTGAAAGGATGAATGTGAGTCAATCAACCATGTCTCATGATTTACATGTGTACTTGAACGAATAATCCATGTACACATCCCCACCTTCATCTAGGGTGGTTTTCACCTCTGCATAAGGAGCATCATTAGATATATTTCATTTCTCAGGAGCTTTAGATCTATAGTTCCTTAAGTGTCCTTCCTTTCCGCATTTCCAACACACATTTATAGGTTTTCTTAGAAATTTAGATATCCCACTTGAGGACTTATTTTAGTTTTTATTCTAGGATTGTCGTCGTATAGACAAGGCATCTCCATTCTGTCCCTCCATATTTTTTCGTCTCATCTCCTTTGATAGCAAGGGTGAAACTATTTCATCAAACTTCAAGGTAGTTGTATTGCTACCTATTTCAACAACCAGACTAACCCATAAATCTAGTAGAGAACACAAAAAATTGATGCATTTATCTTCATATGATATTTTAATATCAACATATAACAACTAGGTTACCGCAATATTTAAGGCATTCATATGCTCTTTCATCGAGTCTCCATCCTTCATCCTCAGGTTATACATATTTTTCCATAGGAACAATTTGTTCACCAAAGACTTAGATTGGTATAAAGTCCCTTACTTGTCCCACAAAGCCTTAGTCGTAGATTCCCCTAATACATTCAACAATATTGAATCTGAGATACACAACTATATTTTGCTCTTTGCTTTCCAATCCAACTTCTCCCAGTCTTCAACTGACATTGTCTTTGGTTTAGTACCTGTATCTACTGCGGTACACCGATCTTTATCCACCAGAAGATCCTCCATCTTGAGTTTTCACAACACAAAACTATGACCATTAAATTTCTCGATCTCTATCTCTTCTTTGCTCACCATCTTCTTTCACTGCAAGAATTGATCCTGCAGATCTCCCACTGAATAGGGTTTACCACATGCCCAAGAAAAACCCCTCAGTAGAAAAGGCGTCCCCTTGAAGCCAAAATAGCTCTGATACCAAATGTAGGTTTATCCCCTATACAGAAATTACTTACAGACGAATTCTAAAAACTGAAAATAAACAATAACGAGAATATAAAACAAAGTACGTAGAGATTTTCCTTTGGATCCCAAAATCAGAACTACCAGATTGATTTTCATTATGTTCCTTTCAATGTTACAATACGTATGTATACATGTCGAAGCATTCATAAACCCCAATCCATTAACCCTGGATTAGAACTTAACCATCGTTCCCTTGACTGGATCTACAAAATACCATGGGCAGAAAACCATCATGCCCAAAACCATGTGTAAAACCCATGCAAAAAACCATAGGTAGGTCCGCCCAACTAATATAGGGTCCAAAAAAAAAATCTTGGGTACTGAAACCCCTTGACAAGGGGGGAAATGCCCCGCCCCCCCCCCGTGACTCCCCTGCTACGCCTGGCATAATGAACAGGGGGCTATTGCCCACCCACACGTGCGACTAGTCATGGAAGGAATATAACACACACACAACATGCTTAGCCATTGCTTCAAGATTCAAAAAAGTTTTAGACTCCTATATCAACTTGTCTGCAATTGTGATCAATAAAATGAAATTTTAGTTGATAGGCTAAAATTCTCCTTGGTCCACTTTGCTTGGAATTTCTCGAATCTTGGGCTTCCTAATCAATTTAGAGAGCAATTCATTTTCTTATCTTTGCATCCCAATCTTCTTCAAGAAGGTTTCGGGGGAGGATTGGGAGTCATTTATACAAAAAATTAAAAGAAGAATCCAAGCTTGGGGTGTAAGGTGGTTGAATTTAGATGGGAAAGTGACACTCATTAAATCGGTTCACTCTTCCTTGTCGATGCATCTTAGATCAAGATTATTAGCTCCAAAATACATAATTCATAGCATGAGCAAATTAATCAGGAAATTCTTATGGTAGGGAGCCAAAAACAACAAAAACAAATTCCATCTAGTGAACTGGAATGTAGTAAGATTGCCAAATAATCTAGGTGGATTAGAAATCAAAGATCCTGAATATATGAAACTAGAGCCAGGTGCTAAATTGGTATGGTGACTTCTATCGGACACCAATGAATGGTGGAAAAAGTATTTTACAAGGAATTATTTTCACAAAATCAGTTGCTTAGGCCTAAAGGCAAGTTTTGGGTTGGATCTCTGAATTGACAAACACATGGTGGTAGTGGTCCCTGAACCAGACTGAGGGTGCACAAAGCCACTGGCCTAGTAACCCCTGAATCAGACTTTGGGTTGCGATAAAGCTAGATTGTGTGCCTTGGTGGGCCTAGAAATACTTGTCGGTGAATGAAAAGATATACGGTAAAGCCAAGAGGTGGATTTTCTCTCCATTGGGCCTAGTGATTCCGGGATGGAATGCATGATAAATCCTGGAGAGTATGTCTCAGTGTAGGACCTAGTGATCCCTGAATCAGACCGTGGATGCACAGTAAAGCCTGAGAGACTAGGAGGCACTCAAATTCCTCACGGTGTAGGTTGAGAACTCTGGGGGCATCCACATTAATTGGTGTTTTTGATGTGTTCTATGAATCCCACATTCATGCTTGGAATATGGCATGGGGTGATTGGTTGAAGAGAAACTTGGCTCAACCAATCTATGGTTGGGTGGAACGTGGTAGTCCCATCACCGGTTAGTTCATTGCATTTATTAATGAGAAATTCATTTCCTTGATTTTCACGTGCAAATGTAATGATATATATATATATTTTGATGGCTGATATGTCCATTGTATTTCTATTCCTATTATGTTGGTTATATGTACATGTTATGGAAACAACTATGTTTGGCTCTCAGCATGTTTTTACTTGTGTTTAAATGGATTTTGTATTTATGACCCAATAAGTGATAAGGCAACAAAAGACATGAGGAAACAAAGGTTCATGGAGATTCTCAGATAAGTATGAGATCCCTACACTTAATTATGTTGTTTACACCTGTATGTTACATGTTGATGATATGTTAGATGAAATTCCTGTCATGGCTAGTAGGGGTCTGGTTATGATTTTGTTCATATTATTTCTTTTGTATCCTTGTTACCTTGTATCCTTACCAATTCTAAATGATCATTCCATACTGGGTAGTGTCCTAGGCTCTGGGCCAAAAAGGTTGGCTCAAATCCTGGAATGCTAGCATTAGTGCTAAGACTAAATCACCTGGGCAGTGTCTGGGAAGCTTTATAAAGCACCTGGGCAGTGTCTGGGAAGTGTTATAAAGCTCCCAGGAAGTGTCTAGGGAGTTTGAGTCCTTAAACTAACTCGCCTAGGTAGTGTCCAAGGAGCGTTACCCTGCCCTAAGGTTTCTCAAACAGCAGTAGGACCCAGGGATAGGCAGTCTGAGTGGTTGACTTGTCTTCTGAAGGTTATGTGGATGATGTTGGATGATTGTGCGTGATTTTTCACAGATTCCATTTCCTTAAAGTCACTAAGGAGGTTGAATCTTATCATAGTGGCCTCTTGTCACATGTTTACCCCCACTGTCTGGTTGCTTGGGTAAATGTGGGAGGAGGGTGTTACAGAGTGGTATCAAATCATGGTTCAACTCTCGGACTGAATGGGTTGAATGTGTGTTGGTCATGCACGCATGTCAGTTGCATGTGTGTCTCTTACACTTATATACGTGCTGCATTGGCTTGATGATTAACTATGGTTGTAGTATTGTTGTTATGAAGAAATTGGTGTTGATTTCGTGAAATGTATTGGTCATGCATATGTGATTGGTTGCATATGGATTATATGTCACTTACATGTTGATTTTATTTCGCCTACTTACATCCTTGTATGTTAGGTTACATTTTAATATTTTGATTACATGCATTAATCTTGTAGGTTGATTACAAGAACTAATTGATTATGTTAGGCTACATGCGGTTATGCGTATTGGTAGTTGGTTTGACATTGCTTATGCATACTGTTAGTTGCATGTGGCAATGTGTACATTGGACTAATGGTTATTGTCATGCATGAAGTCATGGTTTCTGTAGTTGATATGGTAATGCATTGATGATTGGACTCTAGATAGAAGGATGTGTATGTGGTTTTGTACTTATGTGTTATATGTCTATATGTAATCGTTATGCATGTATGGTATTGGTTATAGTGATGCATGAATAGTAGGCCAAATATGCCTTGTGAAGTCATTGTATGCAATTTAGGTCATCATGGTGCTAGTGGTATGTCATGATGCTAATGTGTTGAATGAGGTAAAGCAGGTGATGCAGATCATCAAAGTGAAGTTGCAACATTTGACCTCCAGGCAATCACATGTCGTCATACAGGTTTGCATTTTGGGCATGTAGGTATGTAAGTTAAGGATTATTATATGCATTAGGGTTATATACATTAGGTTTATGAACATGTATTTGATGTTATGGTTACATTCATGATAGATATTAGATGATTAGTGTGGTTATATGCACGTGTCAGATAGTCAAGAATGATAGTAACCGGTAGTTGTATGCATTGCCATTGTTGTTTTATATTAGATAACATGATGATTATGCTATATGTCGCTCATGAGTATGTTATAGGTTAAATTGTTGATTATTATATGACAATTAGCTTGACAATTCAGTTTTATGTTGTTGATAAGCATGATATATGTCTTAGGTTTTTATATGTTATTAACTTGATGATTAGGGTCATTTCATTGAGATATTGATGTTGTAACTTGGATCGGTCATATGCGTGATGATGTTCATTGCCTTGAAGATCTTGATGTTATATGTATTATGTTAACTTGGTTTACCTATGCAGATGGTTATGGTTGCGATATTCAAGTATGAACCGACATATTTGTGAGATGGTGTCATACTAATCTATATTGACTTTGCATATGTGTATGAGTTTACGATGTGAACAAGTTACTTAGATATTGTTATGGATATCATGATCTTATGAGTGCTTGAGTTGATGTGTTGTAAAGTTATATGATGCTAACTAGATTGACTGTGCAGACAAGATCACCTCCCCTGAGATACATTAAGGTATCAATTGCTTATGTCATATATTTGGTGCTTGACTGTTGATTATGTCATCTAGTTGATTTATTTACATGGTATGAATGTTTGATGAATTGCATAATACGAGTATGTGTTCAAATGATCTTGTTTTAAGATAATTGTAATAAAATATACGTGTTGAGACAATTGATATGTAATTGAGTATAGTAGGTGATAGTTGTAGTATTATGACTGATGACTATGAGTTGACTATGGATTATGACACGATTGTTAGTCTTGGTAACATTTGATTTCAAATTAATAGATATGAGTGTATTGATATTTGGAACATGTGGTTGACATGTGTGATCAATTGTAGGATAATATGCTTGGTATTAGCATGAGAAGGTAGTAGTTGACGTGTCTATATAACTAACAGTGGGGTGATGTGACAACGCATAGTAAGCCTTGATTGCAGTAAGGAAAAGGTCAAAGAAAGGAATTGGGCAAAAATTCCTTTGCCCATGTTTGGAAACCCTAATTCCAAACAAATGAGTTCTTTGCCTACGGGAAGCCTTCTTAACCTTAATCTAGTTTGACATTATGTGGATACATGCTATATTCATCAAGATGTACTTGACATGTATATTAGATAATCTTTAGCTACAAGTGGATCTATTAAAGGATTGGAGTCCCTTGAGAGATGGAATGGATGTGTTCAGTTGCAAGCAACATGCTTGGCACAACAAGATAAGGTAACTAGTGTATTTTTATTTATGCACTGACAATTATGTGTTTATGGTAGTATGATGCAGGGGATTGCATGGCAAGAGACTGCCATGAAATCTTGAAGAAGGCTCAGGTCAAGATTTCCTTGGGAACCATAGGGATCGAGTCATGGTGTTTGTTTTTAGTCTTGTGCTTTTGGCATTTTGTGATTGTTGCGCTTGATTTTCAAGTTTGATTGTGTCTGGTGCATAGCTATGCCACTTTTTTTGCGGAGTCATGTTGTTATTGATTTTTATGGTTTTCTTCTTGTTCTTCTTTGTTTCTTGTCTTGCCTTTTACGTTTTGAGTCTGGGGAATTGGTTGGGAAAGAGGAAAGTTGATGGAGCTCTAGGAGAGTTGTGTGGTACCTGAAAGGTAATGTACGATTCAGATGAAGCTCGATACATGAGTAGGTGCAGCAGAAGGTAAGACTATGACAATTGGTTGGACTGGCTGGGTCCATTGTGGTAAATGGAAGATAACAGTATAGTCATGATAAAGGTAATAGGAAAAGGTAAACTAAATGGAGTTGAGGCATCATATGCCTTGGCTATGTTGGGAACTGTTGTTCTCAATGTTGCGCATGTGTTTCATGAATAAGGGAATTTCTCTTAACCTAGACCTTATGTTATCTGGTAATTATTTTATGATCATGATTATGTTGAAGTTTATATGTGTATACATGTCGTTGTTTGACAGGATCACGATTGTTTTATGCTAACGTTTATATATGTATGTATGTATCCATGTATCTATGTTACTATTTAATAGGGTTGTCAGGGATCATTCTTGTGGATGAATGATTTCTTATGAAGAAGAACGACATGAAGAGGTTCCTGGTCTTATGAGGAATCAATTGGGAAGAATAGTCACGACAAATATACGAGGTTAGTATCATGTGGATATGATTTGATAGTTTATACTTGTATTATGCCTATGTTTATGTTATGACAGGTAATGTTGAAGGATACATCAACAAAGTGAAAGTAGTGTGGTCTGCGACATGCTAGGATAAGCATTGATGATACCAAAAGCAAGGTTTCTTGGTAAGGACAGTGTGGTTTTGGATGTGTGGTACTATTGTTGAGCATACATTGTATATGTTGTACATGTTGCATCTATGATGTGTGCACTTGTGGAATTGTGTATACATAGCATGTGTACATGTTATTTATGCAATGTTATGTACAATATTGTACAAATAGGGTTGTTCGAATATTGCATATGGGGTGTTGTATACATATTGTATTATCTTCATGACGTATATGCGGTGTGTGTGCATATGGTGCTATGTACATGTTGGATATGCAGTGTTGTGTATAGATGCTATGTACGTGTTGGATATGTAGTGCTATGTACAAGTGGTGTTACATGCATGTGGTACATTGGTACTATGTACATATGGTGTGGTGTGCATGATTGTACAAGTGGTGTCGTGTGCGTGTGGTGTTGTGTACACATTGTACGAGTGGCGCTATGTGCATGTGGTGCTATGTACATGTCATGCATATGGCATTGTGTACATGTGGTGTTGCGTACATTTCATGTGTGTGGTACTGTGTACATGTGGTATTGTGTACACATTGTATAGTGGTGTAGTGTACATGTGGCATTGTGTACACATTGTGCAGGTGGTGCCATGTACATGTGATGTTGTGCACAAGTTATGCAGGTGGTGCGGTGTACCAATGATACTGTGTACATGTTGTACATATGGTACTGGCGTACATGTGGTATTGTGTGCATGTCGTCAATGTTGTGTTATGGGCATGCAGTATTATGTATTTGCATCATGTAGTCATGGTATTGCAACATGTGTACTCGTTGTGTGGTACTCTGTGTAGGTACATGTATTGGGTGGTATTCACATCGGGTATAGATGGATGCATTATATTGTATACACTGGGTGTAGGTATATGTGTTGTATGTCAGGTGTAGATGCATGTATTGCATGGTGTGGTATGCCATGTGGTTGTATGTGTGTGATGCACACTATGTGTCTATGCACATGGTTGAGGAGAAGGCACTAGGTGTTTGTTGAGTGTAGCAACTGATCCAAAGTGTGTATGGAATAAAGACAAAAGTAGAAGCTAAGGATTGAGGAAAGGATAAGTATCATCATTTTATTTCAATTTTATTATGCATGTGATTTATGACTATGGTATATGATTATTATATGTGATCTATGATTCTAGTTTATTATGGTTACATGTGATTTATGATTTTGATCTATGATGGTTATGTTTTGAGCTAACCTGATGTGATAGTTTTATACATGTTGATTTGGTCAAATATGCTATTTTGACTTCTTGTGAGAGGAAGCAAATAGGATTCCAAGTGTAACTTATTGAATAACTACCAATGAGGTATTATTTGAAGTTATTTCAATTTATTTTAAATCTAATGGAAGTTATGTTCTTGGTATAGGAAGAATGAACATGCCCCGTTGGGTGGTTGAAAATGATTACAAGAATTAGCAGCAACAACAAAAGAAATTGAAACATGCAACAGTATATTGGTAAAGCACTTCAGGACCAGGGCCATTGTTGGGCACTAGTACCCAATAGTGTCCATTAATTTCCATTAGCATGCTATGACCGATATGGTAGTTTTGAGGCAGGTATATGCCTTGGTCTTTGAATCTTCTGATGCGAGGAAGCCTTGCCAAGGGATGGATTGTCCGAGATGGGGGTGCCAACAGAACTTGGAAGGTGAGTGGCTGCACGGAAGAGGTGACCGGATTCCCAACAGACTATGTAGCAGAGAAGGGAAGGTCACAGATGGATTTGTTTTGGTGATTAGCATTACTAGATGGAATTAGATGCACATTGGGAGTGCACCCTGGGACAATGAGCCGGTAAATGTTTGCTGAGAGGACAAGTGGCGTAGGATTATAGTGCTGGACATTGGATGTAGATCTAACTTTGCAGTGGTTTCTGGATTTCCTCGGTAGGAGCTAGATCCTGGTATTACCTTGAGGGTGGAGTTTTGAGCCTCTAGATTCCCTTATTGTTGATGCAGGCATCATATTATTTTATTTGTTGGTTGAGAAAATGTGCATGTGTATATGTGGTTATTATAAATACCAAAATGAGATATGTTATAAAGCTTCAGTATGTGGTATGGTTTTTATCTGGTCATGTTGTCATGATGTTTTTCTTTTGAGCAGGTCATTCATGTAAATGCTGCAAAGAGCTGTGTTATAAAGCTCCATGGGCAGTATGTTTTGTTTTCAGCAGTCATGTTGGTTATAGGTGTCATTGAAAACCAAGGATAGTGTTCCCCCAAGGGGGAGGGTTCTGTAATAGCCCTAGTAAAAATTCCATGTAAAAATATAGAAATACCACATATGATGGGACACCTATTCCAAGATGAATGGTGGGAAAGTCATCCTAGGGGGTGTTCATTTGGTTGTTTATGGCTAAGGAAATTAGCAAAGGCAATGTCTAAGGCATTAAAGAGGGAAAAAGGAATTCTGGAAAATTTGTTTATGAAAATAATGGAAATAAGGAGAAAAGGAAGGTGAAAGGCCACATGTTGCATGTGAGGAGGAAATTGAAGGGAAATAATGGAAAATGAAGAAAATAGAGGCCTCATTAATAAAATGGCTTCTGAGGATCAGTGGGCAAGACTTGGTCAGTTTAGCTTTGGAGCTCTCTCATTATTCTCTCTCTCTCTCATACTCTTGGACACTTAAAGTTTTCTTGGAGCACTTTGGCATTGGATGTGCCTATGTTACTTATGCAATGGATCGATAAGATTGCAAGAATACATAGACATTGAGGCAATTAGAGAAAAACATAACAATCAAACATGGACACAAACAAGTTTAATAAGGAGTTCACCCAATGCTCCTGGGCTACGTCTCCTGGTCCAGCCTTTCAGTGGTGGCCTCTCTATTATGTTTTCAAGCAGTGTTTTACAATCGTGAACTCAAAATGAGTCTCACTTAATAAATGTAAGTCAGTAGGATTGGAGTACACAGACTCTCCTTACTGAACTCGACCTCTGAGGGTCACAATAGTATGACAGGCCTTTGTCAAGGAGTTTGCTTCAACCTCTCCAGCTTTCTGGAGTACACAGACTCTCTGACTCTACTCTGGCTCTGTTTGGCTCGATGTTGCCTTCATGTCAGCTCGACTTCTACTCTCTGCTCTTAGCTAGGTTCGTATAACTAACTCTTGTCATTGCCTTTTTGTTTGTCTTCTTGGTTTCTACATGCTCTGCTTCTGTCAGTCCATGGCTTTAAAGCCAGTCTATTCTTTTGACTGTTCGCTTCCGCTTCCTGGCCTTCTGGTTTCCTTACCTCTGTCTGTTCGAATTTCCTCTGCTTTGCGTCATCATCACTGGGTAATGCCTCGCAAAGAGGTGGTCACCTGTTTCCCAATGAACTGGTGTCAGATTCCTTGATTCAAATGGCCGTTAATTCCATTTGCTTCAAGATCGCCCACGAACACAAATCGTTTGCCAACTCATCGTCCACGTCGAACTCCAAATCCCCTTTAATCTTGCTTTTTGACTTGCCAAATCCAGTCAGTCATCGGGATGCATCTCCGTTGTCGATTTGGGCCCCCCAGATCCTACAGTCATCCTCCATATTGGGTGGACAAGTCGCATGGTGTTTACCTATCTGACGCAGGCGGTTTTCTCTCTCATCCGCAGATGTGTGTCACTTGGTATATGGCATTAGGTGGGACTCAGTCAAAATTGCTTACTGCATCAAAGCCTATCGATATCTTGTTGGTTTGATCTGAATGCGTTACTTTTTTCGATTTTATAGCGATTTTGGGTCCGGGCATTTCGAGGCTTTCCTTCACTGAGGGGGACGCCTTGTGATACCTGATTTAGCGCTAATCGCGTACTAGAAACCACCCCCGTTTCTTGATTTATCCTCTGGTTTTGCCAGTTTTGCGCCATTGCACATTTACCATGGGCCAATGGTCTGCGCCCTCGACCAAGGGTCCTCGTTTCTCCGCTCTAGCCACAACTGAAATTGTTACGAGGATTCCTTCTTTTAGCTTGATTTTTCTAGGACTTAAATCTTTTAGCATAATTTGAAACTGTCATGAAAACCTAGAGAGTATTTTAGGATCCAATTCAGATCACAACCTTCCCATTGAAAAAAAGCTTTTGGACCACAAAAAGTTGGTTTTCTTTCAAGCATCAATCAAGTGAGGGTATTGCTTCCTCGCTTGCTCAGTTTCTATCCATTTCGCACTGCTTGGTTTTGAACCTTTGAGCCCAATCCTGAGGTACTCAACATCTCCTTTGCGCGTGGTTCTCACCTTCCTATCCAAAACTGTATCTTCCTGCATCTCATTAAGATATTTAGGCAACGGATCATCAATAGAAGGCAATTGACTCTACTCTTTGGGATCTTCAATTAATGAAGGTTCAAATAGTCTCAAATTGTCTGCATTAACAATTGAGTAGATGTGCATGTAAGCTGGTAAATCAAGGTGAAAAGCATTCTCACCAATTTTCTCAAGTATCTTGAAAGGTCCATACCTTATTGACTTCAACTTCTTACCTTCACCTTGCATTCTGTCCTTGTTGATATACAGCCAAACTTGATCATAAACTTGGAAACTATGCTCCATCTGATGCTTGTCATGCCTTGCCTTGTACTTGGCTTGGCTCTTTTCCAGTTGTTCCTGTACTGCCTGGTGAATCTCTTGGATTTTTTCAATGAACTTGGTTGTCTTGTCCACATCATTGTGTCCATCAACTACTATGTCTTTACCAAAGACAAAATCCAAGGGAGGCTTTGGTGTGAAACCAAAACAGGTCTTGAAAGGAGATCTCTATGTAGAAGAATGTTTAGCTCGTTTGTAAGCATGCGGCACATAACATAAATGTTCATCCCAAAGTTTGGGATGCTTGCTGAAATAGCCTCTAAGCAATTGGATCATTGTCCTATTGACCACTTCTGTTTGGCCATCTGTTTGCGGATGAAAAGTTGTGCTTTTCTTCAGCCTAGTGTCCATCAATTCCCAAAAACTTGACCAAAATTTCCCAACAAATCGGGTATCTCGATAAGATATTATGAAAGTGGGTAATCCAAAATGAACCCATACATGCTGAAAGAACAACTTTGCAGTTTGTTCAGCTGTAATCTTTTTGTTACAAGGTATTAAAATACACATTTTGCTTAAACTATCCACAACAACATATAAATAGTCATGAACTTTCCTAGATTTAGGCAGTCCTCCAACAAAGTCCATGGAAACACTTTCCCAAGGATGAGAAGGAACTAGTAGTGGGGTGTAAAAGCCTAGTTTTCTATTGATGGGCTTGCTTTTAGCACACATGGTACACCCTCTTACATATCTAGAAACCGTCTCATTCATTTTTGGCCAATAACAAAATCTTTGCAGCTGTGCCATTGTTTTACTTACACCAAAGTGACCTGATATTAGAGAAGTGTGTGCTTCTCGAATTATATTTAATCTTTCAGTTTATGAATGCATAGCTTCCCACAATGATACAAGAGTTGTTCCTTAACATGATAATCCAGTTCTTCCACTCGGTTTCCTTGACTTAAAGTTGCATATACATCTTTAAAATCTATATCTTGAGTATATTTTTCAATGTAGCTCTCATGCAATACTGAATTATGCTTAAGTATAGTAGATGCATTTATAATTGGTCTGGACAACATATCTGCAACTTTAGTGAGTATTCCCTTTTTATATCTGATGACTAAATGAAACTGTTGTAGAAAACCCATCCATCTATAGTGTCTTGATTGTTGCAACTTAGTTTGGGAGTGTAGATATTGAAGTGGTTGCAGATAAGTATGTATAACTATCTCTTTGCCCATTAAGTAATGTTTCCACTTTTTCACACTCTGTACTAATGCATACAATTCTTTATCATATGTGGGATAGTTAACTATTGCAAAATTAAATGTTTTAGAATGATAACATATGGAATTACTGTGTTGCATCAACACTGCTCCCATGGCATAGTCACTAGCATCTGTTTCAATCTCAAATGGTCTTTGAAGATCAGGCAGTGCTAGTACTGGTGTTGTACTAATCTTTTCTTTCAGGGCGTTTAAGGCTTTTTGTTGTTTGCCTCCCCACTGAAACACCTTGTTCAATCCTATTAAAGCATGTAAGGGAGCTGCAATTAAGGAAAAGTTAGAAATAAACTTTCTCCAATATTGTGTTGCCCCTGAAGCTTCTAACTTCTGTAGCAGATTTGGGTTTAGGCCAATTTATAATGACTGCAACCTTAGAGGGATCTATCTTCAATTCACCACCCCCTACTATATGCCTCAAATAATTCAAAGATGTTTTTCCAAATTCAGATTTTGAGAGTTTAACATAAAGTTTTTCTCTTTTCAAAACATCTAGTGTCTGCTTAACATGCTTTAACTGTTCCTCCCACGTTTTGTTGAATATAAGAATGTCATCCAAATATACAATAACAAAATCATCAAGAAAATGTCTGAGTACATCATTCATTACTCCCATGAAAGTAGCAGAAGTATTAGTTAAGCCAAAAGGCATAACCAGCCTCTCATACAATCCCTGCTTTTTTTTGAAAGCAGTATTCCATGCTTCTTGCTCTGCAACTCTGACCTAATGATAGCCACTGTGCAAGTCTAACTTGGAAAAATAAACAACTTCTTTTAACTGATCTAATAGATCATCTATGCGAGGAAGGGGATAATGATTTTTGATCGTTATCTTATTCAGTGCTCGGTAATCAATGCACATTCTCCACAAGCCATCTTTCTTTTTCACCAAAACAATTGGAGACCCACATGGTGATGTGCTAGGTCTGATGAACCCCTTCTTGAGCAACTCCTTTACCTGCTTCTTGATTTCAACATTCTCTAAAGCAGGCAACCCTTTATACCTGTGCTTGTGATTGTTGCTTCATCTCCTGAGTCTGACTCCAAATCCTTTTGAATAGTTGCAATAGTATTCTTCTTCTTGCCCTCGAACTTCTTAGGTTTCAGCTCTGGGTGTAGAATCCAATAGTGTTCATCAGCATGCCCATCCTTCTTACAGTGAGTGCATGAAGACTTACTTTTCTGTACAGTTTTTGTCTTCCTCTCTTTCCATTTCTGTTTTCTTTTCTCCTTATTTCCACTTACAGTGGGTTGGGATGATCCCCCAACTTCTGGGTTCCCATTCTTACTTCTAGCTTCTAGATGCGTAGCCTGAACGGATACCTCATCTATACTAGTGGGATTAAACATGAGGATAGTGTGCCTCATGTAGTTTTGTATACCACCTATATACTTCAATAGAGTCTCAGGTGAGTCTAAAGAAATTCCTAGAATCAAAGCTCTATTTCTAAATTCTTGGGTGTGACCTTGTACACTTTGCCCTTTTAGTTGCCGAAGAGTTTGCCAGATCATCATGGCTTGCTGCATGTAAGCTAGTGGATAGAATTGCTTTTTGATTGTAGAAAAAAATTCACTCCAGACAGAAAGAATCTTACCATGTTTCTTCATGTCAGCTTGTGTCCTGCCTTCCCACCATACCAAGGCAGTGCCTCCAAGGCGTAGGTTGGCCAGCTAAATCTTACTCTTGTCTGAGTCAATGCTTTGCCCTCTGCAATAAACATCAATCTGTTTGATCCAATTATCTAGCTTCTCTGCATTCAACTCTCCATCATATATTGGTAAAATCAAATTTAACATCTAATTTAATCAAAGATGTCTTCTTTTTATTTTTAGGGCTATTAGGAGGTGTGAGAAATTTTTCTTCTTTCCCTTTACATTTAGAGTGGTCATGGAGGAGAGATTCTTCTACTCCTTTGTCTTGTTTGGAGTTGGATGAATCTTCATCCTTACTTTTCTTGAATTCTCTATACATTTCCTCCACCATGGATTTCATGGTCATAAAACTATCCATGAATTGGGGGTCTAATTCCAAGGGATTCTCTTCTGACATTCTCCTCTTAAAATAGACTCTTCCAATTTCCAGGTTAGTTTTAGCCAACTCTGCTTCTCCTGATTTAAGCTTTGATCTAGTTAGCATTCAACAACAAAATCTAGCACAATCTTGTCTAACCTTAGTAACCTAGAGCTCTGATACCACTTGATCTTGATTTTATCCAGGACAAAGAAATAAAGGTATTACAGACTCATGTTTATGGATGTGCCTATGTTACTTATGCAATGGATCGATAAGAGTGCTAGAATACATAGACACTGAGGCAATCAGAGAAAAACATAACAGTCAAACATGGACACAAAAAAGTTTAATAGGGAGTTCACCCAATGCTCCTGGGCTACGTCTCCTAGTCCAGCCTTTCAATGGTGGCCTCTCTGTTATGTTTTCAAGCAGTGTTTTACAATCGTGAACTCAAAATGAGTCTCACTTAACAGATGTAAGTCAATAGGACTGGAGTACACAGACTCTCCTTACTGAACTCGACCTCTAAGGTCACAGTAGTATGACAGGCCTATGTCGAGGAGTTTTCTTGATCCTCTCAAGCCTTCTGGAGTACACAAACTCTCTGACTCTACTCTGGTTTGTCTGGCTCAATGCTTCCTTCAGGTTAGCTCAACTTCTACTCTCTGCTCTTAGCTAGCTTCGTATAACTAACTCTGGTCACTGCCTTTCTGTTTGTCTTCTCGGTTTCTGCCTGCTCTACTTTTGTCAGTCCATGGTTTTAAAGCCAGTATGTTCTTTTGACTGTTCGCTTCCGCTTCTCAGCCTTCTAGATTCCTTACCTCTGTCCATTCAAATTTCCTCTGCTCTACGTCATCATCACTAGGTAACGCCTTGCAGAGAGGTGGCCACCTATTTCCCAACGAACTAGTGTCAGATTCCTTGAATCATATTCGAATGGCCGTTAATTCTGTTTTCTTCAAGATCGCCTGCGAACACGATTCATTTTCCAACTCATCATCCACGTCGTACTCCAAATCCCCTTTAATCTTGCTGTTTAACTTTCCAAATCCAGTCAGTCATCAGGACACATCTTTGTTGTCGATCTGGGCCCCCCATATCCTATGGTCGTCCTTCATATCGGGCGGACAAGTCGCACGGTGTTTACCCATCCGACACGGGCGGTTTTCTCTCTCATCCGCCAGACGCGTGTCGCTTGGTGTATGGAATTGGGCGGGACTCAGTCAAAAATACTTACTGCCTCGAAGCCTTCCGATATCCTGTTGGTTTAGGGAATCTCACACTATGGATCCGAATGCGTTACTTTTTCCAATTTTATAGCGATTTTGGGTCCGGGCGTTTTGGGGCTTTCCTTCATTGAGAGGGATGCTCTACAATACACGATTAGTGCTTTAGCATTAATTACATATTATAAACCACCCCATTTCTTGATTTGGCCTCCGGTTTTTCCAGTTTTACACCATCGCAGGTTTACCATTAGCCAACGGTCTGCACGCTCGACCGAGGGTCCTCGTTGCTCCACTCTGGCCGCAACTACAATTGTTATGAGGATTCCTTCTGATAGCTTGATTTTTCTAGGACTTGAATCTTTTAGCATAATTTGAAACAGTCATGAAAACTTAGAGAGTGTTTTAAGATCCAATTCGGATCAACCATGGCATGGGTTTTGCCAGGTGTGACAGTATTTTCAGCCTAGCCTTGCCATTTCCTGATAGCTTTGATGAGATGGGTTCTCTAATGTGTTTTGTGGGGGATGATTGGATTGGATTCGAAGCTGAGTGGGGTGGATATCCGAATTGACAAACACATGGTGGTAGTTGTCCTTGAACTAGACTGAGGATGCATGAAGCCACTGGCCTAGTAACCCTTGAACCAGACTGTGGGTTGTGGTAAAGCCAGATTGTGTGCCTCTGTGGGCCTAGGAATCCTTGCCGGTGAATGGCAGGAGATACGGTAAAGCCAAGAGGTGGATTTTCTCTCCGTTGGGCCTAGTGATTCCAGGATGGAATGCATGGTAAAGCCTGGAGAGTATGTCTTGTTGTAGGGCCTAGTGATCCCTAGATCAGACTGTGGATGCACGGTAAATCTTGAGAGACTAGGAGGCACTCAAATTCCTCACGGTGTAGGCGGAGAACTCCGGTGGCATCCACATTGATTGGTGTTTTTTATGTGTTCTATGAATCCCACATTCATGCTTGGAATATGGCACGGGGGTGATTGGCTGAAGAGAAACTTGGCTCAGCCAATCTATGGTTGGGTGGAACGTGGTAGTCCCATCACCGGTTGGTTCATTGCATTTATTAATGAGAAATTCATTCCCTTGATTTTCATTTGCAAATTTAATT
>APFE030014250.1:12431-42922 GCA_000404065.3 Pinus taeda | reverse complement strand
TATATATGGTTTTGATGGATGATATTTCCATTGTATTTATGTTCCTATTACACTAGTTATATGTACATTTTATGGCAGCAGCTATGTTTGGCTCTCTGCATGTTTTTACTTGTGTTTGAATGGATATTGTATTTATGACCCAATAAGTGATAAGGCAACAAAAGACATGAGTAAACAATGGTTCATGGCGATTCTCAGATAAGTATAAGATCCATACACTTAATTCTATTGTTTACACTTGTATGTTACATGTTGATGATATGTTTGACGAGATGCCTGCCATGGCTAGTATGGGTATGGTTATGATTTTGTTCATATTATTGCTTTTGTATCCTTGTCACCTTGTATCCTTACCAATTCTAAATGATAATTCCATACTGGGAAATGTACCGAGCTCTTGGCCGAAAAGGGTGGCTCAAATCCCGGAATGCTAGCATTAGAGCTGAGACTAACTCGCATGGGCAGTGTCTGGGAAGTGTTATAAATCACTTGGGTAGTGTCTGGGGAGTATTAGTCCTGAAAGTAACTCGCTTGGGAAGTGTCTAGGGAGCGTTACCCTGCCCTAAGTTTTCTCAAACAACAGTAGGACCCAGGGACAGGCATTCTAAGTGGTTGACATGTCTTTTGAAGGTTATGTGGATGATGTTGGATGACTATTCATGATGTTTCGTAGATTCCATTTCCTTAAAGTCACCAAGGAGGTTGAATCTTATCATAGTGGCCTCTCGTCGCATGTTTACCCTAGCTAGCCGGTTGCTTGGGTAGATGTGGTAGGAGGGTCTTACAAAGGCCATACTCATAGAAATGTACTCTACCTCAGTGGTGCTCAAAGCCACCGACTTATGCTTCCTTCTCATCCAAGATATCAAGGCAGAACCCAGAGAGAAATAACACCCAAAGGTGCTATTTTGGTCCACCACACTGCCTGCCCAATCAACATTGGTATATCCATGTAGCCTCACATCTCCGAAAGTGTATCTCAACCCATGAGTGATTGTGCCTTGAATATATCTCAAAATATTCTTGGCACCAATCCAATGTGAGTGGTGAGGCTCAACCATATGTTGGCTCAACGTGTTGACTGCAAAAAATATATCTGGATGGGAGTTCACCAAGAACATCAATGCTCCTATGAGTTGACAATACTTAGTAGCATTTCCCAAAGCAGGTCGGGCAGCACTACCGCATAACTTCTTGAAGTCAAACTCCATCAGGGTAGTCATGGGCTTGCATTCCACCATACTGAATCTCTCCAATATCTTCACCACATATTTTCCTTGAGATAGGAAAATCTCCCTTGGCTTTTGACAGATTTCCAGCCCTAGGAAATAGTGCATTAGTCCTAGGTCCTTCATCTCAAATTCGGAAGCCCACTCCCTCTTACATTTGTGAATGAGAGGGTCTGCACCTGTCAGAAAGAGGTCGTCAACATACATCACCAGTATGAGAGCCTTATTTTCCTCAACCTTAAAGTAAAGGTTTGGATCGGCTTCAGTCCTAGTGAATCCTAGCTTCATCAAGTAGCTATTGATCCTCTCATACCAAGCTTGGGGTGCTTGCTTCAACCCATAGAGGGCTTTCTTCAACCTGAAATTGTGAGATTCCCGATTATGGATCTCAAACCCCTTTGGTTGTGTTGACACGGTGAATTTTCGCTATGCCAACAAAAAGGAACCAACTTGATCGCAGACCCGGATTAGATCTACTTTCGTTTGGAATGGCTAGTTTCAAAGGATCCTGTAAACTGTTATAGGTGTTGAAAGATTGCTCCTCAGAGGAAGACTTCCATTAAATCAACAAAAGAAATAGCTAACCTATATGTATTAAGTCCTATCTACACTGATTCTACCTACTTATGCTAGTCCTATCTATTCTAATCTATCTTGCAAGAGCATAATAAAAGAGATTAAACATCATATATAGATTCCAAGTCCATATAAATCAATTACTGAGTTCACCAATGAACAAGGTTGTATTTAAGCTTAATTGCAATCTAATTATTCATACAAGAATACACATTCTTGTTTCTACAAATAAAACTTGCAACTGATGTTTAATGTAGCTGCGAATTGGAGACTGCTCATGAGTTAACCATGATAACAAATTATATTCAAATAACCAAGACTAGTCATAAGTTGTCTGTTATTACTGTACACAAAAACAAAACATATATATCCTCATGCCAATCACAACACCTTGATTCCAAACATAATAAAAAAGGAAAATGAATCTGAAAAAAGGCTTCTTCTTGACCCAAACAGTCTTCTTTATTAGCAAAATAATTCAAACCTCGTTCTGCCCCTCAAAAAACCCTCTTTCCATCTCTGGAGGTAATACTTATGCAGAAAGAAATTGACCCTCCATCTTCCCCTGACTTTTCACCTCCTTGCCCTTTTCAATATACAAACGTAGAACGGTTGTTGAAACCACTGACACGTCGAGGCCACATTTGCTGGAGCGTTTTATTTCCTGGGGAAAATGAATGGATGCCGATGGAAAGGAGAAGGACTGCGTGTCATCTCTTCATGATAAACCTCGGGACAACATAACTTTTGGAATACACAGGCAACACATGGAAACCCGACCATGAACGCCTAAGGCCGGAATCTTAAATAGAGTACACTTGTATATATAAACTCTTCGGATCCGCTCATGCATCCTTTACCCGCAGCCATTCCTGATGCTTACGTGTCTGCTCTTTGATCTCTCTTTTCTTCTCTTGATCCTCGCTTGCAGAAATAATTAACATTAGCTATGATTATGAAAAATATGAAAGAAATGCCCAAAAATCAAATCTTGCCCTCATTAAAACTCTTATAAAGAGATGGACTATGTAAATGGGAGCTCTGTGTATAGTATCAAGAATTTTTGTTGTCTATAATATTCAATTTTTATTTAAGAATCACTTGATGATATAAAAAGAGGTAAAAGAAAGCGGGAGATACAATAAAGGCATATCGAAATAAAAAAGGAGAAAGTGTGAAAGAGTCGGCCCCTGGTTCAGCCAAGGTTGCGATGTGATCAAGTCGCAATCGCACATCGTAGTGGGCAGTCACATGCAACATCACCCGTCATTCCACCGATTGTTATTTGTGATGGGATTCGGACCTGAAAACATACGTGTTGCATTTAATAATCCCCGCGGGTCCGCCATATCGCGGAAGTTTGAAGCTTGGGCCGATACTTGTTTGAAAGTGCCGATTGCAAGGTCCGATGTGATCGGAGGCCTGATCGCATCACAATTATTCGTGGGAGATAGACCTTAGCACTTACCCAATGCAAAATGTGATATGCGATGTAACGATGGACCCGATAGGATATGGATGCGGTTAATTGCATTTGAAGTCTGAGAGGTCATCGCATATCGGATGTAAAAGAGGAATGTGTAGTGCGACTGCAGAAATTGCGAGATTGCAACAGTGATAAAGGCATTCATCGAGAAATGTGTAAAGACCGAGGAAATGTGGAAAAGGTAAGTTATGTATGCATGTAGATTATTTCGATTATAAAAGCGTTATAATAGAAATAAAGACGTGATATAAGGTTTTATGGGTTGAGTCCAAATACAATCATAATAGAGAGTGGGGTTTGGTTATATGTGCGGGTATAGAGTACCATGAAGGTTTATGAGGATTGAATGAGTCCCAATGAAAGGATATGAATGAAGGGCTAAACTGAGTTATAAATAAATCATTCCACAGAGATTTATTAAGGGGGCCTTAACCATTTAGCTTTGAAGACATAATCCCATGTGACAACTCCATTAAGAAACAGAAGATCAAACGTCTAGTGGACCCATTCAAATCCACCAGAGCAGGTTTTAATAGGGTGGTGGTTGTGGCCACAACAAAATGGCAAACCGCTGGGTGAACTAGTTATCTCTGTTACCAAATAAACTTTGATCCATAGAACATTAGGGTGTTACGATAAAATTGAAATGCAAACTGTATAGACGGACAGACATGTGTTCCACTTCAGCATTAATCGCTTAAGGCGGGATAAAGACAAATAAATTCTAATCACTGATAGGGTTTTGACAAACATTCTCCAATGGTCGTATTATGGGATTTATTGACCCTCCTTTACCTGTTTTCTGCTTTCAAAACCCTTTCAGGGCCATCACCGGTTTGTCAATACCTGTTTAGGTGTGTACCTCAACTCTTTATCACGCATCAAGCTTGATGAATATATGTAGATATGTTTATCTACACTTTATGTAAAAAATTTAGTGTTGTACTTTTGTATGATTGAATGGGGTGCAGTTATGGATCATGCCATATTTTTAAACCACTTAAGCAAGGTTGGGCTTGCTATGTCAAATGATACTCTGAGTCCAGCAATAGTCCCTACTCCAACCAACTTCCCAAACAACTTGTCCTTCCAGATTGGCACAAGGACTCAATATTTCATTTTTTTTTTTAATACATCCTTCCAGTTTCGGGCACAAGGACTAGAGCACAATTAAATTTTCCATAGGATATACGACAATGAGCTTAGCCCATGAAAGGAGGTTTACTTGTAGATGACAGATATTGGAAATTTTAGTGTGGTGGGCAGAACCAATGGAGAATAACTGCAAAACTTATAGGCAAGTATAGGCTAGGTATGGGTGGGATTTTAAAAATGCAGCGTTCCACCATGCCAGTCCAACCATGGTTACACATTTTTTCATTTTATACAGATGATCTGGATTTAAACAGGAACACAATAAAATATAGAGATAACCATAAAGACAGATATGCAGTGGAAATAATACTTCATTTCATTACTGTAAAATACTGAAATATGCTTACAAATAGAAATGGAAATAAACCAGCTAGGGCGATGGTAGCTTATCTATGAGAAGAGACGTCGCAGCTACATGCCTCTGAGCTATGTTACAGTAAGGCTCGAAGGCCTATTTATTGTTGAGAAACAATGGAAAACCCTAAACATCCAAAAACCTAACCCTAGAAGATGAAATGCCAAACTATGGGTTTGGTTTGGTTAAATTGGTACATAAACTTCCCGGGGTCGTAACTTTGGCATATGATCTCCATTTTACGCGCACAATATCTCGTTAGAAAGATATATCCGAGAAATACATCTTTGGGAAGAGAAACATCGGTCCATGGACCCATATTGCTCTTAGTTTTCCAAAAAAATGTTGTTTAGGGCCTCAAAATGGCTCCAGAAGTTCAGGACCCAAAAAACTGCTAAAAATAGTAAGTTGTGCTACAATTAAGGAAACTAAAAAAGCTGAGAGAAACACTGGTGGGGGTCCAAGTGGATTTAGCAGGTGGCCACCAATATCCACCTGGATCATTCCTCCCCGCTTAGGAAGCAATGGTCCCCATTGCGTTGAGTTCCTCCATGAGATGAGGAAACTTCTGTTGAACTTGGTCCCTAGTGAGCCACTTGCCCTGGTGAAGGAGTTGGCCTTGCTTTGAAAACTCGATACAATTGGATATTCTGTTGGCGAGTGTGCTGGATCTGTGTGTCCATGATTTGATCACTTGTAGCTTGTTCCATGCAATCTGGATTTAATTCTGTGGGTGTGAGCTATTCTGCAATGTCAGATGTGTCTAGTAATGGTGGAAAGTATGGCCGAAGGCAGTCCACATTGAACACTGGGTGCAGGCCAAGGAATGGGGGAATGATGAGCTCAAATGCATTATCTCCCACAACCTTGGTAATGGTGTAAGGACCATATTGGAGTGGTCGTAGTTTCCGATAGGCTCTGGTAAGGCGTTCCTTTTGCAAATGCAACCAGACTTTGTCGCCCACCTGAAACTTGCGTGGCACTCGATGTTGATCATGTCGCTGCTTGTACTTGGCATTTGATTTCTCTATAATTTCATGGACCTGCTGGCGAATATGTTGGACGTGCTTAATGAAGCTAGTTGCCTTATCTATTTCGGACTAGACATGAGCCAAATTTGTGTGAGTAGCTGCAAATGGCATGGCCACATCAATGGCACATAGTGGCTGGAATCCCAAGCCCACCTGAAAAGGGCTGTGGCCAGTCGAGCTATGAGGAGCTTGGTTGTAGCTGTTCTGAACATAGGGGAGGCTCTCGTCCCATGCGCGTGGATGCTTTGAGTTGTACATGTGTAGAATGTGTTCAATCATCCGGTTGACAACCTCTGTCTAGCCATCAGTTTGAGGATGGAAGGTTGTGGACTTAGTGAGTTTGGTGTCCAGCATCAACCAGAGACTAGACCAAAATGTACTGAGGAACCGACTGTCCCGATCTGAGATGATAGACTGTGGGATCCCAAAGTGCACCCACACTTGTTCAAAGAAGAGTTTAGCAGTGGCTTCTATTGTGATATTCTTCTTGTAGGCCGCCATAATGGTCATCTTCGATAATCTGTCGATGACCACAAAAACACAGTCATTTCCATGCTTAGTGGAAGGAAGGCCTGACATGTAATCCATGGAGATGGATTCCCAAGGTCGACTAGGGGTAGGCAGCGGGGTATAGAGGCATTGCTTCTTGATGGTTAGTTTGGCAATGCGCAGGAAGTGCATGATTTGATGTATTACCCAACATCATGTCGAAGCTTTGGCCAATAGAAATACTTTTGCAATACTGCCACTGTTTTCTCGACCCCGAAATGCCCAACAGCTCGACTGTAGTGTGCTTCCCAAATCGTCTCGACATGCTCGCTTGAAGGAACACAACGATGACCCAAGTGGCATAATAGGGCATCCTGGAGGTGAAAATCTGGAACGTGCCGACCCTCCAAGAGTGTTTGGTATGTGTGGCCAAATTCTAGGTTGCTTTTATAGAGAAGTGGCCAATCAGAAGTCTCGTGCCCACAAGAGTTGAGCACGGTGGTTAACGCCATGATTGGTGGTCGACTGAGGCCATCTGCAACATTATTGGTGTTGCCCTTCTTATACTTGATATTCAAATGGAACTGTTGCAGGTATGTAGACCACTTCTGATGGCAATCATTCTGTAATTTCCCTTGGGTCTGTATGAACTGCAGGGGTTGGTGGTCTATGTGGATGACCGTTTCCTTCCCTAAAATGTAATGGTTCCATTGTCGGTAGACCTGCACAGTGGAATACATCTCTTTGTCATAAGTGGGATACTTCTGGATTGTGTCTGAAAGTGTCTCAATGTGATATGCCACTGGATGCCCATGTTGAGTAAGGACTGCCCCAATAGCATATTCAGAGGCATCTGTCTCGACCTCAAATGGTTGTTGCAAATTTGGTTACGCGAGCACTGGTGTCATGCAGAGGCGATCTTTCAACTCTGTGAATGCCTTCTGTTGAGATTCAGACCAAAAGAATTTTTCTTTCGCTCCTCCCTTGGTGACTTGACTCAAGGGCCAAGTGATATGAGAAAACCCCAACACGAACGTGCGGTAGAAGTTCGCAAGACCTAGAAAGTTGCGGAGCTCTGTCAGAGTGGTTGGAGATGGCCAATCCCGAATGACTTGGATCTTAGTTGAATCCACACGCACCCCCTGTTCATCAATAATGTATCCCAAATACTGAACCTGGGTCATGCCAAAAGTGCATTTCTCCAAATTGGCACATAGCTTGTGTTGTCGCAGTGTTTGGAGAACCTGTCGAATGTGGTGGAGGTGCTCTTCCCAACTTTGGCTGAAGATCAGGATGTCATCCAAGCATACCACTACAAATGAGTTGATGAATGGTTGAAAGATGTCATCCATTAGCCTCATGAAGGTTGCAGGAGCATTCGTTATCTGATAGGCATAACCAACCATTCGAAAAGGCCCTCCTTGGCTTTGAAGGTAGTCTTCCACACGTCAGAGGGTTTGATTGGTACTTGGTGATATCTTGACTTCAGATCGATCTTACTGAAATATTTTTCCCCCTTTAGTTGGTCCAGGAGGTTATCAATCCATGGGATTGGGTACCTATTACAGACATTGATATTGTTGAATACCAGATAGTCAATACAGAGTCTCCAAGTCCCATGCTTCTTCTATACCAACACGATCGGGCTCCCGCAGGGCGATGAACTCAGATGGATGTGACCTTTCTATGGGAGCTCCTGAATCTGTCTCTTGATTTGATCATTCTCCAGTATGGAGCGCCGATAGATTGGTCCACTGGGCAGTGGCGCACCTGGGGTTAGATCGATGGAGTTCTTGACCTAACAATGCAGAGGAACCCCTGCGGGGGAGGTGAAGATGTCCTCGTACTCCTCCACGACCTTGTCCATCTATAGTTGTCATGCGGAAAGGCCCTATCTAGAGGTCATGGCCACCGTCTTCTTCTTTCCTTGAGGGTGTATCACCAGGAAAACAAATTTCCCGGTTTTGGAAATGTGCTTACTGCATTTTTTTGTAGTAACCAAAGAGATGGCGGTAGGCGGTGCTACCTCTGGTATCCTGTACAGCTTATTTCCCACCTTCATCAATGATAGTCTGATGGATCATCTTTCCTTTTATAATAACTTGAATTAGAAAATCAATCTTATGCGGAAGACGAGGAACATGGTTTTCAAGATCGAAACTAATCAAACTAGAATCAACAGGATCAATAGCTCCTATAGAAGATAACAATGATTTTTGTTGCGTTGGACATGTCTAGAGAACTTCCAAAGCAGACATCGCTAAAGGCGCTTGGGCTAGATCTTTACCTATAATATAATGTTGTGCAGCTCTAGCATTCATATTATAGGATGATTTCTGAAGCACACCTTTGGGAGGTGGTCGGAGAGCGGATTCATTATTAGGTCGCTCAATATGGAGCGGACCAGAATTGGGTGGAGTAGAAGTAGAAGGTACATTTGTGGCTTCCTTATCCATCATCTACTTTGGAGGGGTTTGATAATCTTTCGATCGAGTAGCGACAAAGATCGGCAATGAACCCTGCATCATGAAAACTTGAGAATTAGAGGAAGCAAAGGATTGTGGTTGGTCTACCAACTGAGTCTGCTGAGGTGGAAATGGTTCTTTCAAAATAGCCGAAGTCCCTTTCAATAAACAAATAACTTTAGTACGTCAGGGGAAATCCTTGGTATAATGGTCTTCCTCACAAACAAGGCAAGGATATTTTGGCTTTCATTTGGAGGCATCATCAGCAGATGATTTGGGAGAATCCTATTTCGAGGTATCAGATCTATATTTTCCTTTACCCATTTTCTTACCTTTTGAGGCTTTATCTATCGCGGTAGACTAGGCGGCATGGACATCGGAGGTTTTACCAGGATTGGACGGATTTTTTGAAGGATTATTGAAACTAGTATCTGAAACATATTTTTGCTTCACATAAGATTTGGTGGAAGTCTAAGGCACTCATCCAATTATACCATCAACAAGTGATGCAATGGGAGACTTGGAAGATGTTGGATCCAAAGATGGTCTTGGAGCATCAGGGAACATTTCATACAACATGTCAGTTTGGGAATAGACTAAGTCTGGATACTGAGCATGGGAAATAGCTTGGTCCTTGGTAACACATCCACCCATTGCTATATCTGCAGCAATTTTTTTATGAGTGATTTTGTGAACCATTCAGTTAACAACTAATCAAGAATTTTGAATTTGATGAGGCGACACTGACGTCTCCATTCATGGATATGATTGGAAATATGGGTCGCAGTATCTTTCTTCAGAGATGTGAGAAAATGTGTACTAGTTTCATAATGAACCAAAAATTGAAGTGGGTGAGGAAGGCCATAGCCAAAGAGTTAAAGTCAGCATAGGTAGCTCAAGGCAACTTGATATAGCATTTTGCGGAAGCACCTGTCAAATTTCGATGAAAGAGACGGAGATGAATAGAATCATCAACATAAGAATTAGAAGAACACAATAAGTGATATTTCATCACATGGGCTTGAGGGTCTCTTTAGATTTTCCTTCAAACTTAGGGAAATCGATCGAAATTTTAGTAGAAACTGGAGTCCAGTAAGGCAAATGAAAAATGGGATCATTAGTAAGCCTCGAGACATCAGGCAGTTCCAATGTAGTTAAAAATTTCAATTGTGATTAAAGGGCATGTAAGGCCTTTAAGGAGGCCCAACTTGCAGGTTTTGACGTTGTTGGTAAGGATTTTTCCCCCAAAGCAGAGGATTTTGACCATAAGGGTTTTGATTCTGCCCCCATTGAGGGGTAGCTTGACCATAAGGTGGATTTTGTCTGGGTAGGTTTGATATTGACCTACCATAGGCCATTGATAAGCATTATATGTGGCATATGGATTGTATGGTTGTTGCACCTGTTGACCCTGGATGTAAAGTGATTGGCCTTGTTGCTGCAAGGGTTGACCTTGTGTCTGCAAGGTTTTACCTTGTTGATATACAAGTTAAGCTTGTTATTGCAGGGGTTGAGCTTATTGTTGCAAATTTTGACCTTGATGCTGCAAAGGTTGGCCTTGTGGATACAAGGGTTGAGTAGGTTGTTGAAAAAGCTACACTTGCTGTTGCAAAGGTTGTTGATACTACTGCAAAGGTTTCCCTTGCATTTGTAACGGTTTTTGGATAGTTCCTTGAGGGATACCCTATGGGTATTGGTAAGTTTCGAATGGGATTTGACCATATCCACCAACTATAACAGATTTACCAGATTTACTAGGATTTTGCAATGCTTGTGAACCATATGGGACATAAGCTTGTTGGAGTGGTATATAGGCCATGTAAGGCTATTGATACTGGATATTACCCGACCCAGATGGACCAACAGGGTTGGGAATACCACCAGAATAAGGTTGATTGACTACACCCATGTGAGGTTGTGATCCACTCACATGGGTTTCACTTGACACAAGAGGAACGGTTGGATTTTTCCCGTCAAGCTATGAATAAGGCACTGGTACATTGTTTCCACTCTATGGAGGGACTGAGAAACTTCTGGATGCTTGAACTAAAATAGTCAATTGAATGGGAACCAAAATGACTGCAGTTTGCACAGGAATTTGAGAGGCCATGTTTGGGATAAACGGACCAGAAGTAGGCATGGCATTTGATGACCAAATAGGATTTTCGTACAAAGAGGAAGCACTAGAGTTCCCGAAACTAATTGAGTTAAGGTTTTATAACCATGTGGAGTCATAGGCCCATTGCTTTCAAGAAGTGTGTGAGATGAGACTCTTACAATAAAAGGAAAGACTTCTAGAGGAAAGTCATATTCTTTCTCTTGATCAACATGAGGAGTGTGGGTAGCGGAAACTTCCGGAGAGGTTCGAATCTCACCTTTTGAATCCATGGGTGGAAACAGCTGGCGAGGAGGAATCTGAGATGTACAAGGAGATAACTCCAAAGGAACACCAGGTCGATCGTAAGGACTGTAAGGACGCTGAGGAGATATCACAACAGGATCAAATAATGGATTTGGAGGATATAAGACAAACCTCTATGGACTCTCAGGGGTTTCCAGATCAGACTCTTGAGGTGACAAAGAATCTGAAGGTGGTGGATGAGAAGCAAGGGGTTGGATGCATGGGACAATCCTAAGTTCAAAGCCCTGAGCTTCAAGTGACTGAGTAATTTTTGTATGAACTTCTTGTGAAGACCCTTTAGTATCAGACAACAAAGGGGAACTTGGGGTGAACTCAATGGTTCATCCACGATTACTTTCTCTCGAGAGCAAAAGAAGAAGAGATGATTCATTAAACGTTGATTTAAAATTAAAATTTTCTGGGAATTACTCAATATTGGGCCAAGAAGCAATTGCATGGGTCCAACATGTTATCGTTGGTAGTTAATTTTATTGACACAAAACAACAAATAAATCAAAATGTGTAATAACTAGCCAAGAGGGTTTACCAAGTATTCGTGAATCGAAATATACACCCCAACCAAAACCAAGGACTTAACATATGGCAACCAGTCTCCCTAAGTGTTGTGTTCGGTGTATCACGTTTACAAGGCAGCTGATTTGGTTACCTGTGGCTAAAGGATAGAAACCTAATGGGATTGTTGGGTCTTGAAATTGTCATTCATTTCCATTACACTTTCACTATTATGTCCATTTTATCACCTCCATTTCACCTTCATTTCACTACCATGTCACTACATTCATCTCACTTTCATTATCATTGGGTCACATTTATGTTTTTCCAAACTTTATTAATTCTTAGCATTTTTAAGTGAATTTGTGGTTAAAAATTAGAAAATAATGTGCATATGCTTATACCTAACAAGTGGGTTGAAATTCTTGACATGTGTAGGTCAAAAGAAGGCTTCTAGAAGACCTTTATGTGCCACCCTAAGGCCAAATTTGAATTTGAGTGGAGAGGATCATGGGATCATGAGGATATGTGTCACATTTCCCATTTGTATTGAAACTCTAAGAAGACATGTGTCTTATCATTTCCTATTTTGATTAGAACTTTAGAGGTCCAGGGAGAGATTCATGGACTTTCATTAATGAGATGACTTCTCATCTTTTTGTATAAATAGGAGATCTCTCTCCTTCATTTGGTAGTTTTTTTGGTAGCTTTGGAAAGCTTTGGAGACCTTTGTTGTACTTTGTAATTTCGAAGAATTTGAATAAAGCTTTGATGTTCTCAACATGGAAGGAGATGTGAAGTAGATGTCATGGAGCATATTAGAATGTAAGGTAGAGTAGATTTTGTTTTGTATTTTTGCTTTGGTTTCATTCAAGTATTTCATTTTATTGCTTTCAAGCTTGATGGTTTAGATTTTCCATTCATGCAAGTTTAATTCATGCAAGTGTGTTCAACCAGTTGATTGTAGATTTATCTAACTATGTAATCTATGCTTATCAAAATAGTTCAAGAAAGTATTTTTCAATTGGTGCTTGGAGCATTAGAGCACACAGTAGATTAGTTTTCCTTTACATGTTTTTGTATTTGTTCATTACATAAATAAATGTTTCCAAAGCCTTTCGTTGATGGTTTATCCTCAAACTAAATGGTGAAATGTTCAGTTTATGAATGATATTTCTTGTTGTTCAATGCATTTTTCTTCTTAGTGTAGTCACCCATGGTATAAACAAATATTTCCAAAGCCTTTTGTTGATGATTAACCCTCAAACTAAATGGCGAAATGTTGTGTTTATGAATGAGATTTCTTGTTGCTCATTAGTTTAGATTTAAATAGTTTAATTCCATTTTTTTATCAATTTAGTAACTCATGATTGAAATAGATATTTCCAAAAGCCCTCCGTCAATGGTTGAACCTAAGACTAAGTGGTGAAATGTTTTACTAATGACTGCGTTTTTCCTTGCATTTCATTTTCAGTTTTAGAACAATGAAGTATTGAATCCCTCAAAAATGATATCACAAGGAGGTTCTTCCAAAATTGTATAGCAAAGTGATAAAACACTTCATTTAGATGTTATCATTTTTTCTTTCATTTCATAGATATTTTTCCGGCTTAGATCAATCTAACTATTCAAAGTTTTGATTTTTTTTATTTAATGTTCATTTCCTTTCCTCCTTTATTTAGAAATTAGATTCTAACATTAGAGTCACTAGATTTAGTTGTCCATTAACATTTGGAGATTTCATTTAGAAGCATAGCTTTTATTTCTTAGATTAATTTCCTTAAGCATGAGAAACAAAACCCCAAAAAACAACATAAACTATAAAACAATGAAGTAAGAAAAAGGTTAACTAAGCACATATAGTGTACCACACTTCAACAGTTTACGATACTCAAATTGATAATTTATGTAGAGAAATTTAGGACACTAAATTGACTAGACAGGGGTCTCCCAATATATACACAATGGTATGGGGAGCACGTGTCTGTGTTAGCATTGTCTAATGCAGAATCGTTCGATGAGAGCGTACCTATATACTTGTCATACTGAAGTGCCTCCGCTATACCTGAAAGTACTAGAGAACCTTCTATATATTTCCATACTAGGATGGGATTTCACCCCTATCATACACTGCAAGCAGTTAGCAACAATTTCTATGCTTAAAGACGTCAGAACATGTCTCTAGCCTAGAACTCTAAATATTTGCATTAAGTGACAAATTCTCCTTAGGTTAATTGAGGTAAGTTTTAAGTTTATCTTCAATTAAGTTTCAATTTTGATGGCTCAACGATGTCACCTATTCCTAAAAAGAAACTAAATGATGAAAATGAAATATTTTCATTCGATGAAGCCTAAACTAACAAAGGAAGAGAGACAATCAAATAATGCATCAAACAAGCAAAATGCATCAACACAATTCTTCCCAATGTTAAATGTAAAAATAAAATCTAATCTTTCATTCTACTAACAAATGCATTGTCGAGATGCAATCCTACAGAAATGAAATCACTTTCCTTTCACTAAGATGCAATAATGATTTTTTCTTTGACTTTGATTTAAACAATTCAAACTAATGCAATGAGCAAAGGAAAATTCAATCAATGAAAAACTCTTTCACTTTATGGTTTCGAATGCAAGAAATGTCTCAAAAATATGTAAATGACAAAATATTTTAGGTTCTCTTTCCAAAACATAAGGATGAAAATGAGCACTTTCTTTCAGTTCAACCAAAGCAAACAATTTGAATCTATGCTTGACAATGGAACTAAAGCAATCTTCAACGCATCAACATGACTCGACACTAATGAAAACAACTTCACACCAATGAAACAAAAGCAACTTGTAAAAGATGTCCTAACTGTAGAAAGACTCTTGAATGGGAGAAATAAATCTCAAAAAAGAAGACCAATCAATGAGTGGAGGGTGACTTAGAAACCCTAGAAACCCTAGAAATAAATCAAGCTTGAAACATACATTAACCAAATCAAGGTACAATTGCAGTCATACAAGCGTAACAACCAAGACAAATACATTGTAGGCACAGTGGAAAATGTCTGACAGAGGGAAAAGAGGCTGAGAACAAGAAGAAATGCCTATTTTCTTAATCATTTAGGATCATCACGCTTGTTATATGCAAAAGGGCGATGCAAGAGTAATCAGTGTGAGTCTAATTAAAAAATCAGTGATGGCATCACGACTATTAAGACTAAATCTGCAATAGGCGAGAAAAGTAAGGGAAAAAAAAAACTTCAAGACTAGTACAGACTTTATTTCCCCAAGAAATAACCAGTAAGTGCAAATAACTACAAAGAAGTGCACAATCCAAAGAACAGATGCTTGGTCAAACATATCATCAAATCAGGGTGAAGGATTGGATGGAAAGGGTTATAGCTTCCCCAGTGGAGTTGCCATTTTTGTGTCTAGGAAATCCTCTCTAAGGGTTGAGTATAGGTTGCGTGCTTCAGCACCATCCATTTTTGGGGCTAGTGTAGTTTAACTAGCGACCATCATGATTTCTAGCGTAAAGGGGCGATGATGTCAAAATTAGGGTTTTAGAGCCATTTCCTTCAGGGAAAGCTCAAGGCATTTCCAATCAGTGTTTTAGGGAGGATTTGAGCTGCATATCTGGATGAGTACATTGCATGATGGTCATGTTTCAGGCACTTCAGGGTATTTCACGGGGAAGTGCAGGAGGTGTGACAAAATACTATGTAATAAGTCCTCCTATATAGAGGCTTCTTTCCCAAGATTTTAGGCTAAATTGACTTCATCTCTATGCCGACATGTCCTTTTTGATAGGCCAACTTGATTGTAGCACACTGACAAGATCTTAGAGGGTCTGTTTGACTCTTTTTTTGACTCAAATAATTTTCTTACAATATGTGACATGCCCAAATGGATCATTCATGCATGGCAATGAATTTCTTGACTTGTAGATTGAATGACGAACCCTGGGAGTTGTCAATGGGAGTCATACCTAAAAATAAATTTCCTTAAGCGTGAAACCCATGCCTCAAGATCAACAAAAATAAATTTATTTTTCTCATTACATCAAATGCATAAAATCATTATTACATATGTTATTATGAAGACCGAACCTAGTTACATATTTCAACACTCCATCTTAACTAGGGAGGTATTCATAATCCATAAAAGGTACTTGGACATTCTCAATTTGAATAATTATCATAAGAAGATTCAGATTGGTAACCCATCTATTTAGCATCATATCATCTAGCATTGTCACATAACAAGGCCTTGACTAGCATCTCTATCTCCACAAGTTCAGAGCACAATGTTTGTGATACCAATGATTTATAGAAACCTTCATCATCATCTATCAAGGAATAGACCCACCCAGGTGTTTACAATGTATGTCCTTCCGGGACTATTCTTATCTTGGATTCCTATTCCTCAAAGAATATCGGCCTTTGACTACTCTTGTCTTGGATTCCCTACCACATCCTCAAATAGTATCGAATACTAGATGCTTACCCAATACTCCATTCTTTATTTCCAAGTGAAGACAAGAATGTTGTGTGTCTCTCTCCCTCTAACCTAGGGAGGAAATACCCATTCCGATGAAGGAATGTACTCAAGCTCCCTCTTGACCAAGGAATTATCCAAGATCCTACTTATATAGGGTCTTGTTTCCAAGCTTCCTTGTTACCGGGAATAGTGTCCACTCGGATGCTGCTATTCCCACTAAGATGGGTGGCTATCTTAGAAACAAACAAGTAAAGTCTACTTTCGCTTTCCTTTATGAAAATAGAGAGAAGTGGAACAAAGGAGACCAACCTTAGTCTTGCGCTTGATTTCCTCTCCTTCCTGATAGAGCTTTGCCACTTCTGCTTTGTCTGCCTAGCTTCAAAGAGCATCTGTGGAATCACAACAACATACTACTATCGAAGAACAAAGATCTATATTCATAAATAACACAGGACGAGATGTGTGTTAACCATACAAATGCATATATAAACAAGTACACAAGAATATGGAGGAAAACTTGAATAGCTTTATTAAGATGAAAAGTAGCAAGAGGATTACAACCATATGTTCTGACCCAGCATCATCCTCTAGCTAGAAAGCCCTTCTTCACCTCAAGCAAAGCTTAGATCACCCAACACTATGAATGTGCACCAGAAAACCAACAACACTTCTCTATAAGATACAAAATTCCAACCTCTGGATCTCTATGATGAGGGATCCATATATAGATGATTATAGGGAGGTGAGTCATCTTTTGTGATCTTGATTAGTGTCCTCTCTCTGATAGTTCCTGCTTCCACTTTGAGAATGATGATCTCTTACTCATCCCTGGTTGAAAACAGAGAGGCAAGTGTCAGAGGGGAAGCTTCTGGAAGGTTCCATGATCTTCCACCTCGCATTTTGTCCCTGCCATTTGTCCATTCCTGACCATCGCACCCTACATAGGAGCAATTCAGTATGCATCGCACCTTGTACACTGGGAAGGTGATATGCATCGCACCCTCTGCACTGGGCTTTCAGTATGGTCCAGTTTTGACCATTTATGAGCAATTTTTAGTGGAGAACCTCTGGGAGATGATGTATCCGCTGACCTTGTTCCTTTAGGCGGTGAAGCAAAACTTTTAGGGACTTAGGAGCCCTCAGTTTATGGACATTTATGATTGGGGTTGAAGTACCCAAAAATGTCTATAACATTCCTATTCAGAAACATTCTTCCAGGCTCCCTCCTAATTAGGGACCTATTTTCAGTAGCAGCCATTTTTTCTTTGGTGGAGATCATGGGGCCTTAAACTTCTTGTAGAGTTCCTCCATTCGATGTCATGAATTTTATTTTCAATATTATGGATCTTGTTAGAGTCGTTCTGTTCAGCCCTCCGTCAGAGATCAAAACCTCTTTTGTTGCATTTCATTTTAGGTGTCCCATTCTACTCAATTACCTGCATTCCATTTAGGAGCATCGATCCTCTGACGGAAGGGTCTTGTCCCCATACTTCACTCATGTCATTCACCTGCTGGTTGATTTCTGTTCATAAAAAATATATATATACAGTTTAGGGTTGCCTAAATTGTCTCTAGGGTTTTAGTGTCAAGTAGGTCTAGGGCTTCATTAGGGTTTTGTCAATAAAAGCTTCAGAGTGTCCGATAATCACCAGCAGGTCATTAGGATATGCCTAATAAGTTTTTATTCCATAATTTTCATCACCAATAATGCTAAGAATGATTCTTCTTCAAAACTCTATTTTGAAGAAGAAATCATTAAAATTGTTTTTTATAATAAATATGTAAAAGGCTTTTTAAGTTCTACAATTCTTCAGGCGTAGCCCTGGTCTCCTTTGCCAAATTCCATGTCAGCCATCCCTGCAAAAAATTGCTAAGAGTTTCATCATTTCAGTCAAAAAATCAAAGGAAACAACTAAAAAACAGAGTTTTTATTAAAAGGTGGAAAGTGCAAAATGTAAACATTACAAAAATGGGTTTGACAAAAGAAAAAACAAAATCCATGGCTATATGAGATAGTTTCCATTTTGAAAGTTCATTTGCATGCCTAGAAACAAAGAGGAAGCAATTCAAAGCATGTTTTGTGCACAAGTGTGAAATTCGGTGAGTTTGGAAGAAACTTGGCCAGTCCGGCGCATAGAGCAGGTGGTGTGGCTCATTGGGGAGGCACGGCGCACTGGGAGTGAACACACAGTGCAAAATAACATGGGCGTGGCACACTGGGAAGGTGCAACGCATTGGGCGAGCTGCGCAGCGCATACACTTAAAGGCCCGAAACTGCTCAAAATTTCTCCAAATTGCCAATAATTCACACAGATTTGCGAGGTAGAGCCTCCATCATTGCATTTTATTCAAGTTTGTGCTATGATATGGTGATTGATGAATGGTGATGGTCTAAACCCTACCATGTCAAAGCTCTCATATAAAAATGGTTGCCTAGGGTTTTAAACAACTATTTGCCACCAATTTTGCTCTTTCCATCCTTCTCTTATCTCCCTTATTCCTTTTGTCCTTGATTTCATTGTTCCCTACCCCCTAAAATTACCAAACCCCTATCCCAAATCCCTTTTCCCAAGTTTTCAAATCCAAAACTCCAAAACCCTAATCCAATACATAAAATCACAAACCCTCCCATATTTCCCTAATTAAATCTATCCCAATATTCCCTAAACCCTTACTATTTTCCCCCTTCCTAACAGTCCCTTGTTTCATTTTTTTTCCCCTTGGTGGAAGAAATTAAACACATCACTAAAAGAGCAGTCCAATACAGTTTCATACACCAGCATCTATTTCTCCAAGGCAGTTTGAATAGCAGCAGTTATGTCATCCGGTCATTCATCCGATTATGAAGTGGAGACACAAAGTGACTCACCCATGGAGGGACATGCACCCCGGAGGCCTCATAAAGGTGGAAGACATGTTAGAGAAGAACCAACCACCCTTACAGAATTGCAGGCCTGCCCTCTTGCAATCTCTTGTTTCCAGTTTTAGTCATGTTATGAATTTTGTGACAAGGTTGCTACTGTTCAAGTCCATCATGACCTAGATCGCTTATTTGTACTGCATTTACATGCTGATCGAGTTACTTTGGCTGGTGTCACTTTCACACTGACACCAAATTCTAACTCATTAGCAACCGGCATACCTAACATTGGAGATCCATGGAACAAGAGGCAGAAGATTAACCGACATCATTATGAGCCATACATTAAACCCGGTTTCTTGAGGTAGCTCAAGGGAGTGTTTTCTTTCCGATATCTCAAAGATGAATATGCTCCACTAATGAAATTGATCATGAAGTATTTCAGTTGTGAAGGCCGTTTCTCCCGACTATATGCTTATCACATCAGATTGCTCATGCATTTCACCTGGGTACGGATGATGAACATTCCTTATTTCATATGCCGAAACATAGAAAGGATGACCATCCTTTTGCAGCACAAGACCCCTCGGCAACAGTTCAACAGTATTTGCCATTTTGCTCTCATCAAGATTTTGGTGGTTCATCAGCTTGGATTACAGGGCATCACTTGGGATGATTTCATCTCTCGTGACTTTTTCAGAGCTTCACAGGGACCTTCAGAGGTTGGGCATGAGACTGGTGTACCTTCTCATTAGCATGAAGGCCATGATCCACACACTGCTACTATATCGGTTTTTATTACTTATCAGAAGGGCACCAGGCAGTTATTCGCGGAAGCAAAGCGAGTGTTATCTCCACCTGGGCTGGAAGGGGCCTCGCTTCCGACATCAGCACCATAGGTACAGGACAGAGGCAAGAGGCCAATGCAGGACGAGGGGCCTTCAGGTGAGTGAGATTTTATTCTTGTTCAAGATGACGATACAGACATGGGCCTGCAAAGTGCACATCTTAGAGAGATCATCCAGGAACAACAAATAGAGATCAAAGCCTTGTCCCTCAACTTGGAGAGGGCTAAATGGACTATGAAATACTTGGAGCAAAGGAACAAACAGCTTGAAGATCAGCAAGCAATCATGGAGTTACAAAACATCCGGGAGAATTGTCAAGCTGCCCAAAGGAGGAGGATTGAATTCATTTCGTTGGAGCAAGAGATTAATGATGATCGGGAGTCTTGGCTCGAGAGAATCAATATCCACCTGGAGAGACTACTGGACAAGGCTGATAGGAACAAATCATTGTTGAGACACATGGTTTTCCATTATAGGGCGCGAAATATGAGTTCCAAGGCACGAATAAGGAATATAAAGGCAAAATTGAAGAAGGCAACAAAGAAGCAAAAGAGGCAAAAGGAGCATAATCGTCTTCAGATATTGGCCGAAGCCTCTTTAGACCAGCATGACACTTGATAGAGAAGGTCCAGCCCAAATTTCAAGAAATTTGGAGCAATTTTTGTATTTTTGAAAATTTTTGCACTGCCTCCCTATGCACCGCGCCACGTAGCACTCGTTTTTGTTAGAGGGCTCCAAATTTCAAAAACTTTATATTTTTGGATTTGGCATGAAAACTCATGATTTCTGGTGCATGGCCAAGAAATTGGGCAAGTTTTGAGTCCTCAAGAGGTCAAAAACACTCAAAAAATGACTTCTCTGCCCCTATTTTCACACACAGGAAGCAGTCCTGCGAGATTTGATTTTTGGAGGGGCCAATGGACACCAAATTGAAACATTCCACTTGGGGTGGAAATTAGACAGGCGGGGCTTTCCAATGCGCTATCATGACCTCAATTTGGACTCCAAGAAGGGCCTCAAATTCAGCTCCAAATTGGCGCGACGCATAGAGATTCAGGCGCGACGCATAGAGGATTTTTGGGTTATTTTTCACTGTACAGCTCAGAAATTCACCCAGTTTTGACTAGTTTTGCTTTTTGATGTAATTTTTGATCTACCATGATGTAATTGGAAGACCATGATATAATGTTGGCACATTTTTACTTGTTATAGAGGATTCATTCACTAAAAAGTGAAAATTTAATGAATGAATCAGTTTCCTACTTTATAGAGGCAAGTTGTTTGATTGCCTAGATTTCAGTGCTTTGTTTAGAATTGGTTGAAACAGCTCCTAGAATGATGAGCTCGAACCCTAGAGGCATGGGAATGGGTTAGGATATTCTATATCATGTATTTTCTAAGTCATTGTCAGGGTTGGACACTTGGGATTGCTTGGCACATCATCGTACATTCTATTTCTGCATTTTTGGCTAAGGAAAGACCAGGGTTTTGCAGCACTTGTTGGGATCCATGTGGGTTTGTGTTTTTATGGTGTTTTTCTTTATGTAATTGTAATTTCACAGATGTTTATGTGTATCATTTTCCCTTCTATTTGCTTCTGAAATTAAACAAATGAGTGATTAAGGTAGAATTCACGGGACTTCTATCCTTTGCTTTGAAATTTTGTTTAATTTTCAATTTTTCATCTATTTGAGGAGGACTCTTGAGACTCTCTTGCCCTCCTTAGCTCCTCACTAGTCTGATCCATCCATTCATTTCAATCTAAAGCATCAAAATGAGTGCCTTCCTTGCCCCAATTAGGACTCTGCAAAAAATTGTGCCTCATCCCCGGACCCAAATTTTCCTCTTCCACTTTCCAACTCAAAACCCCAAAAAACTCAAATCAAATCCTTGCACTTCATACCTAGCTTAAGACTAGTTGTAAAATTAGTCGTCTCAAGCCCATTTGATTATTTTTCACTGAGATTGACCCGAAGAGAGCCCTCTCCTATCCTCGTAGGGCTAGCTACGAGGTTGAGCGTGGTTTGATGTGGACCTAGAAGCTTACATTTTCAGCTTGAGGTAAATCTAGGCTCTAACAATTCCTTCATCTTTTGGGAATTCTTCGTAGGGCAACGATCATCCATCGCTTTCCTTCTTGAATTATGTTTGCCATGTCATTCTTTATTTCATCGGAATGTGATCCATTAGATCACATCTATATTTTCCTCATACAACTACCTTTTCCACATCATATATCCTTCGGGATATTTCATCCTTTCACATGAGTATCAATTGTAGATGACATATACACCTTTATTTATGTATCCTTGTATTATTCCATCTAGATATTGTTCAAAAATAAGAAATGAACATCAAATAAAAAAAAAATTGATGGCCCTTCATCATGACATATGCTTGTTGCAACGTCTTGCATTCAAATTGACACATCTCCAATATATTCAATTGTCAAGGGTCTTCTTTATTTTCAGACTCTCCCAAAGTCTTTATATCTTTCCCATGGAAATATCATGGCCAATTCTCTTAGTCATCGCTTGTTGAGTGACCATAGTTGCATATTGTTGAAATTTGGTACCGGAGGACAGGTGGTTCCTTAAGGCTTTGATCTTTGGCCTAGGGAAAAGTGTCCAAAAGAATTTAAATTTTCTCCTAAAGTGACTTTATAATTTTTATAAAGTTAAATCTAATTTAAAAGTGACTTTAAGTGATAAAGTTACTAAAGTAATTTCAAAGTGACTTTAATAAAGTTAATGTAAAATTAGAAAGGAAAAGTGACTTTGGAAATAAATGACTAAGTGGGTCTTTATTAAAGTGGGGTGAGTTAAAAAATAAAAAGTGAGATTTAAATAAGCATTTAATCTCAGCCCTAGATCTCAATCTATTTCAGCCATTGGATTTAGAGGTTACCCAAAAGTCACTTAGGATTAGATTAAAGGAGGAAAAGGAGGCAAGAGGTCATTCATTCTTTCATGCGCAGATTGAGAGAAGGAGAGCAAGAGAGCAAGGGAGATTTCTGGACAAGGAGGAGAAGGAGACAGCAGCTTGGCACACATTCCAAGGCAGCAGTTGAGCAGATTTGTATAGCTAATTCAGCACACAGTGAAAGGCTAATTTTGGCACGATTTTCTAGGAATCTGTACAGCTAGTTTGCACAGAAATCGAGGAGCAGTTTGTTGTTTTTATGCATGCAAATCGAGGTCTGTACAACGCATTTATTGCATTCAGTACATCACATTTAAGGCAGGCTGTACAGCAGCATTTAAGGCTGAAAGTGGGCACGAAAATCTAAGAGGTCGTACAACATTTATTGTTGTCTTGTTTGTTGTAATTTCTAGTTTGTTGTGAGGCACGGAAAAAGAGATAAGTTGTAAATTTGCTTGCTGATTTTTTGCTAAATATTTCTCACTGTAAAAAAAGGCATTTTCAGAAATAAAGAAGAGCTCTCGAACTGGTTTCCCCAAGAGTTGTAGGGGGTTTTTCCAGGGTCACATTGACCAAAAATCATTGTGTTCAAATGTTTTAAATGACTGTTTGTACCTGCTGATTTTTTATTTCTGCATTTTCCAGCATTTTGTAAAATTTCCAGAATTTGTGTTTTCAGCAAAAATTTATTTTTTCAGTTGTTGAATGTATGGATATGGGAAAGGGAATTTAACTATATGGGAGAAATAAGGTGAAATTGAAAACCAGGGTGGGAAATGAGAAATTTCTACATGGTATCAGAGCTTGAGTGTTAAAGTGCAGTTTGGGATAGCAAGGAGGAAAATTACAGCCTGTTGATTTTTCACTCAAAAAATTCCAGCAAGCTGATTTTTCACAAACAATAGTTTTATCTTTACTACAACAGTGCTATTTTTTAGTTTTAGGACAGCAGGATGTCATTGGGATTAAGGGTGGAGGATAGGTTGGATGGGCACACAAATTACATCATTTGGAAGGAGAGAATGCAAAGTATCTTTGAGGAGGCAGAAGTCTGGGATATCATGGTGCATACCACATAGAACCCTGTTGTTGTGCCTACTGATGCTACTTAGTTGGCTGAGTATAATAAAAAGAACAACAAGGGTAAGAGGCTGATTCTAGATGGAGTCAAAGACCATTGCATTGCTCATGTGAGAGGAAAGAGCAATGCCCATGAGATGTGGACAGCATTGTCCAATCTCTACTATAGTACCAATGAGAACCGGAAAATGGTCGTGAAGGAGAAGTTGAAGAACATTAAGATGGGTAATGATAGTGCATTTGGATATCTCATCAAGATTACTAATGTGAGAGATGAGTTGGCAGCAATTGGAGAGGCCATTCCACCCACTGAGTTGGTGCGGATTGTAGTGAATGGCCTCCCCCGTTCATGGATGAACTTTGATGATGGGGTTTGTGCATCTGAGACCCTTCCCACATGGGAGAGGTTTTGGGATGATTGCATTCAGACAGAGATCAGGAAAGGTTAGCCTTGGGCAGCCAAGCCAGTTGAGTAGGATGAGGATGTAGCACTGTTAGCAGGAGGCAAGAAAGGCAAAGGGAAGAAGCAGGCTTCCACAAGCAATGGTGGGGGCAAAGGCAAAGGTAACGGTAAATAGGGTAACACACAGAAGGAATATTCCAAGGTGAAGTGTTGGAATTGTCAAAAGATGGGACACTATGCAGTTGTGTGTGCGGAGAAGAAGAAGAAGAAGGGGAAGAACCAGAGCATGGAAGCTTCAGCAGAGGTTGAGGACTTTGCAGTTCATTTTGACCAGGAGTTTGGGTTCACTACGTATGAGTCCTCTAGTGCAGGATCACCTACCACACAGGTTCAGAGGGAGCATGCTTTTCCCTCTATTAGCGGAGCATCTTCAGGTATCTAGTATGTGGACAGTGGGGCTTCACGTCACATGACAGAAGTCCGTGAGTACTTCTCAGAGCTTTCAGAGAGTGGCACTGATATAGAGGTAGTACTCGGTGATGACAGAATTGTTAGAGCAGTCGGGGTGGGGACACTGACATTTCAGAGGGAGTCCAAACCTCCCTTGAAGGTGACAAATGTTCTTTATGTACCAGGGATGAGGAGAACCTCATATCCGTCTCAGCAGGAGGACAGAGGATATGAGATATTGTTTAGGGGAGGACAGGTGTTGATGTATCCCAGGGGCACTCCAACTGATTCAACTAGAGTGATAGGTGTATGTCATGCAAAGGTGTACAAGTTTGCATTCCAGCCCCTTTTGGCATTGAGCAGTAGTACCGATAGCAGAGCTAGCAGTTCTGAGATGTGTGAGATTTTGCACCGCAGGATGGGACATATGTATCATGGAGCCTTGAGGACCTTGCGGGAGATCACTACAGGTGTGCCATATTTCAGCACTGATCACTTTGATACTTGCAAAGGATGTGCGATGGGCAAGTTTGCCAAATCCCCTTTTCCCAGCAATGACAGCAGAGCGACTGGGATTTTTATTTGATTCATTCTGATGTGAGCGGTCGGATGTCTCATGTTTCCTTGAGTGGATATGAGCACTATGTTTTGTTCATTGATGATCACTCCAGGAGGACCTTGATTTATTTCTTTAAGACCAAGAGTGAGGTCTTCAAGCAGTTTCAAGAGTTTAGAGCTCTTGTGGAGACACAGACAGGTCGGAAGATCAAGTCCCTGAGGTCGAACAATGGGGGAGAGTACACCCTTAGAGAGTTTGTTGATTATTGTGCGGAGGCAGGCATTAGGAGGGATTCCACTATTCCTTACAATCCCCAGCAAAACGGGGTTGTGGAGAGGAAGAACAGATCCATCGTAGGGGCTGCCAAAGCCATGTTACATGATCAGGGGTTGCCATTGTTCTTGTGGGCAGAGGCCTGCAACACAGTTGTTTACTTACAGAACAGGAGCCCACATCGTGCCTTGGGGCACATGACTTCGGAGGAGGCTTTCTCTGGGAAGAAGCTTGATATTGGTCATCTTCGTATCTTTGGATGTATTACATACTCCTACATACCCAAGGAGAAGAGGACCAAACTAGAGCCCACCGCAGAGAAGGGTATATTTGTGGGCTACAGTGAGACCTCAAAGGCCTACCAGATTTACATTCCTACACAAAGGAGAGTTGTTGTTAGGCGGGATGTGAAGTTCGAGGAGGACAGGGCCTTAAGGAGGTCACGAGAGTTAAAGTATCTGGATCAGCCAGACCCTCAGCAGCAGTTGAGTCAGTCGCCGGGATCTAGTGAGTAAGGATCAGGAGGATCAGGAGGTACATCTATGAGTATGTCATGTCCGTCAGTGAGTTGTGGCTCGCCGAGCCAGAGGGGTGGTGCTTCGAGCAGTTCAATAGGGAGTCCACTGATGGACAGTTCACACGGTACCTCAGCTTCTACAAGTTCAGGTGCAGGCAGGAGGACATCAGACAAGCAGTCAGGAGTTCAGGCTACTAATGGTGATGAGGAGGAGGATTTTCATTCTCCTATGGGAGAAGCATGCTCAGGGAAGACGAAGCCCAAGTGGCTTCAGGACACCTTGAGAGATGCCTCATCTGTTGCTGAGCCGAAGAGGTCGGTCAGAGAGAGTAGACCACCTGAGAGGTTTTGTAGCTATATGGCGATGGTTACCAGCATCCTTGACTCTGAGCCTTCTAGCTATGAGGAGGCAGATAGCTAGCAGGTCTAGAGAGAGGCCATGTAGGAGGAGTATTCTTCTATCATGAAGAACGATGTTTGGGAGATGGTGTCGAGGCCTGAGGGAAAATCTGTGGTTACTTCTAGATGGCTTTACAAGGTAAAGCATGCTGCAGATGGTAGCATTGAGAAATTCAAAGCAAGGTTTGTGGCTAGAGGGTTCTCCCAAGTAGAGGGAGTTGATTATGAGGAGATCTTCACTCCCGTGGCTCGATATACTTCGATCCGCTCCATTATATCGATAGCAGCAGAGATGGGTTGGAAGATCCACCAGATGGATGTAAAGACTGCATTTCTCAATGGCTTCATACAGGAGGACGTGTACATTGAGCAGCCACAGAGATTTGAGGTGCGTGGGAAGGAGTCCCATGTGTGCAGACTAAAGAAGGCCCTTTATGGCCTGAAGCAAGCTCCCAGAGCTTAGTACTCCAGGATAGATACATATTTGCAGGGGATGGGTTTCACAAAGAGTGAGCCAGATCCGAACCTTTACTATATTGTGATAGGTGAGGATCCTATCATTTTGGTGTTGTATGTGGATGACTTGATCATTACAGGTGCAGAGAGACTCATAGAGCACTGCAAGAGAGATCTTGTGGCAGAGTTTGAGATTAAGGACATCGGCTTGATGCATTACTATTTGGGTTTGGAGGTGTGGCAGGAGGAGGGGCATTTCTTCCTGGGGCAGGGGAAGTATATTGTGGACATCCTTGGCAAATTCCACATGGAGGATTATAGACCCATGTCGACATCAATGATTACCAACTAGAAGAAGCTTCATGCTTTGGATTCCGAGTTGGTGGATCCCACATTGTACAGGAAGTTGATTGGTTCCTTGATGTATTTGGTCAACACTAGGCCAGATATTTTTTTTGTAGTCAACATGATGAGTCAGTTTGTGTGTGAGCCTAGGAAGGTTCATTGGGTGGCTGCAAAACACATTTTGCGGTACTTGCAGGGTACAATGGATTATGGTCTGGACTACAGGTAGGGAGATGGAGTGAGATTGGCAGGATACACTGATTCTGATTGGGCAGGTTGTGCTTCTGATAGGAATAGCACTTCAGGGTGTTGTTTTGGGTTGGGTTCAGCAGTAGTGTCATGGTTCAGCCGGAAGTAGCAGTTAGTAGCACTGAGTTCAGCGGAAGCAGAGTATATGGCATCCAGTCTAGCTAGTTGTGAGGCCATCTGGCTTCGCAAGGTGTTGTTTGGCTTATTTGGTCAGTTGTTGAGACCTTCAGTGATTTATTGTGATAATCAGAGTTGCATTAAACTCACAGAGAATCCAGTATTTCATGATAGGTCAAAGCATATTGGGATCAGATATCATTTCATCAAAGACTATGTTCAGAAGGGAGTTGTGAATCTTGAGTATATTTCCACTGAGGAGCAGGTTGCAAATATTCTTACCAAAGCCTTACCATGGGGCAAGCATGTCTACTTCAGAGACAAGATGGGTGTGGTGAGGAACACCTTCCTCGGTAAGAGGGAGTGGTTAAATTTGGTACTAGAGGACAGGTGGTTCCTTAAGGCTTTGATCTTTGGCCTAGGGAAAAATGTCCAAAAGAATTTAATTTTTCTCCTAAAGTGACTTTATAATTTTTATAAAGTTAAATCTAATTTAAAAGTGACTTTAAGTGATAAAGTTACTAAAGTCTAATTTTAAAGTGACTTTAATAAAGTTAATGTAAAATTAGAAAGGAAAAGTGACTTTGGAAATAAATAACTAAGTGGGTCTTTATTAAAGTGGGGTGAGTTAAAAAATAAAAAGTGAGATTTAAATGAGCATTTAATCTCAGCCCTAGATCTCAATCTATTTTAGCCATTGGATTTAGAAGTTACCCAAAAGTCACTAAGGATTAGATTAAAGGAGGAAAAGGAGGCAAGAGGCCCTTCATTCTTTCATGAGCAGATTGAGAGAAGGAGAGCAAGAGAGAAAGGGAGATTTCTGGACAAGGAGGAGAAGGAGACAGCAGCTTGGCACACATTCCAAGGTAGCAGTGGAGCATATTTGTATAGCTGATTCAGCACACAGTGAAAGGCTGATTTTGGCACGATTTTCTAGAAATTTGTACAGTTGGTCTGCACAGAAATCGAGGAGTGGTTTTCACAGAAATCGAGGAGCAGTTTGTTGTTTTTTCTACACACAAATCGAGGTCCGTATAGCGCATTTATTGCAGTCAGTACAATGCATTTAATGCAGGTCGTACAACAACATTTAAGGCTGAAAGTGGGCACAAAAATCTAGGAGGACGTACAGCATTTATTATTGTCATGTTTGCTGTAATTTCCAGTTTGTTGTGAGGCACGTGAAAAGAGATAAGTTGTAAATTTGCTTGTTGATTTTTTGCTGAATATTTCTCACTGTAAAAAAGGCATTTTCAGAAATAAAGAAGAGCTCTCGAACTAGTTTTCCCCAAGAGTTATAGGGGGTTTTTCCAGGGTCACATTGACCAAAAATCACTGTGTTCAAATGTGTTAAATGACTGTTTGTACCTGCTGATTTTTTATTTCTGCATTTTCCAGCATTCTGTAAAATTTCCAGAATTTGCGTTTTCAGCAAAAATTTATTTTTTTAGTTGTTGAATGTATGGATATGGGAAAGGGCATTTAACTATATGGGAGAAATAAGGTGAAATTGAAAACCGGGGTGGGAAATGAGAAATTTCTACACATATCTCATGATCTCTTATTTTCTTTATTCACATATTTATTCCTAGTAAATCCTAATCATAGTGCCTTCATATTTTTCAACCACCTCATATTTTATATGAGGAAATATTATGTTGATTTCAACTAGTAAATATGTGAACCATGCCTTCAATGCATCTTTCCAAAAGAATGGAAACCCTTCATTTGATCATACTCATGAGGTAGAGTATCTATCTCAGTTTTTTGCAACTATATGATTCCATGACCTAACTTATCAAACATATGCATACATACCTCTTTCCTTCTTTTTGGTCATCTAGACTTCCTTCAACAACTTCCTTTCCTTGATTGAGAGTATTTAAACCATATCGACATGTTGCATCCCTATGTCATCATACTATCATTCTTCCAAATAGTGAATCCCATCCAAGGTGGTATACTAAGAGAGACGCCTGTTGCTTCCAAGAGATGAACCTTCTAATGAAGATTCCAATGGAGGATATTGATTATCATCATCATGCAAATGTTCCTTTCCAATGATGTGTGATGAGTTCTATACTAGATGACTTCCTTTTACACATAAGTTCTACTTATGATTCTAACGAGGTTACCAAGAGCTACTTCCTTCAATGAGGACTACCATAGACTTCTGCTTCATCTATCTTTCAAGATTCTTATGATGATTTCATGTGCCCTTCCTTCAATCGTATGCTCTTATGATGCCATATCCTAAAACAATGCATCCTATCATGCTTCTATTTTTTTCTACCATGATATATATGCTTTACAAAACTAAAAAGAACATGAAGAATATTATCTCAATCATAGTAGAGATCTTTCACTTCTTCCTTCTTTGATTTCTTCTTCTTAGCATCTTCTACTTCTTTAGTGATATGGGATTCTTCCCTTCCTATTTTTTGTTGTCCTTATTGAGTTTGGGACTATCTCTCTTGTAGTGCCCATATTCTTGACATCCATTGCATTGAACCTTCTCCATATTCTTCTTCCTTTTTTGAGGACCAAATTTCCCAAACTTTCCTTTTCTCTTCGCCATGGCAGCATATGCTTGTATTTGTTCATTTGATTATACATCACTTTTGTAGGTTTTAACCCCGTACAGAAATTACCTGCATACGAATTCTAAAACACAGAAAATAAACAATGCGATATCATAACACATAATACACATATACACATAGATTTTCCCCTGGATCCCAAAACTGGGACTACTAGCTTGATTTTTCATTATGTTCCTTTCAATGTTACAATACATATTTGTACATGCCGAAGCATCCAATACA
>APFE030014250.1:0-12411 GCA_000404065.3 Pinus taeda | reverse complement strand
CATAGGGTCCAAAACCAAAATTTTCCAGGGCGCTGCCCCGGACCCCATAAAGTGGGGTTATGGGTACCCCTCAAACCCGCTGTTAACTATGTGGAAAGAATATAACACAACCCAACAATCTCCCACTTGTTGTTTTCTTTCCACAGGGGGCCACAGGAGAGCTTAGTCATTTTTCCAGCCCTGAAATGCCCATTGTTTCTCTACACCAAGAGAACTTCTCAGAGCTCAGAGATTTTGTCAATGCATCTGCAGTATTCTTCAAAGTGTCCACCTTTACCAGCAACACCTTTTTGTCTTCTATCATATCCCTCACAAAGTGATACTGAACATCAATGTGCTTTGTCTTTGAATGATAAGCAGGGTTCTTTGCCAAGAAAATTGCACTTTTGCTGTCATAGTCTATCCTTATAGCTCCATGTACTAACCCCATACTTGAACACAATCTCTGCAACCAAACTACTTCCTTGCTTGCATGAGTGGTTTCCATGTATTCTGCCTCTGTAGTTGATAGTGCCACTACAGATTGTTTTTTACTCATCCAACTAACTGCACCTCCAAATAGGTTAAACACATACCCACTTGTAGATCTTCTCTGATACCGATCTCTAGCCCAGTCTGCATCAACAAAGCCACGAATATCCAACACTCTGTCCAATCTTGGTCTTCCTTGATAGCAGAGACCATAATCACTAGTACCACGCAAATACCTGAAAACCCGCTTCACTATTGTCCAATGCTCCTTTCCTGGTTTTGACATAAACCTGCTCAATACTCCCACTGCATGTGCAATGTATAGTCTAGTACAGACCATTGCATACATTAGGCTACCAACTGCACTTTCATAAGGAACACGAGACATTTCCTCTTCCTCTTCTTTTGCCTTGGGAAATTGTTCAACAAATAACCTCACACCTACAGGAATAGGAACCTTCACCGGTTTACTATCATGCATATTAAACCTCTGCAGCATTATCTCAACATACTTCCTCTGGTTTAACTAGAACTTCCTCTTTGCCCGATCTCTTTTAATTTCCATGCCCAAAATATAGTTTGCAACACCAAGATCTTTCATGTCGAATTTGGAGGACAATTGGGTCTTCAATCCTAGATAATTCTTTGTCATTTCCAACCAGAAACATATCATCCACATACAAGAACCAGATAAATAACATGGTCCACCAAATTATTTAAATACATACAGTGATACTGCTTTGCTCTGGTGAAGCCCAAGTCCCCGTATAAAAATGTATCAAATTCTGAACCACATCCTGGTGACGTATTTTAAACCCATACAGAGACTTCTTCTTTAACTTGCATACCAGTTCTTTCTTACCCTTCACTTCAAAGCCTTCAGGTTGCTTCATGTAGATTTCCTCTTCTAGCTCCCGTGAAGAAATGTTGTCAAATGTTGTCTTCACATCCATCTGTTCTACCTCAAAATCAAAAGCAGCAGCAACACATAAAAGTAATCTAATATAAGTTACCTTGGCAACAGGAGAAAAAATATCACCAAAATCAATTCCCGGCACCTGGGAATAACCTTTTTCTATCAACCGAGCTTTGTATTTCTCCACTTTTCCTTCTGCATTTGTCTTCTTTTTGAACACCCATTTGTTGTCAATGGGTTTCCTTCCAGCCAGAAACTCCACCAAATCCCAAGCCTCATTTTTGTGCAAAGATGCCATTTCATCAACCATAGCCTCTTTCTAGAGTTTTCCATCCTCTGAATCTACTGCTTCCTTCACAGTTATGGGATCATCGTCAGTAATAGATAAAGCAAAATTTTAACAGAAAGCAGATGGAATATACCTTTCAAGCTGCCCTCTTTCTCGAACTGATCTTCTCACAGTCGGAGTTTGTGGCTCTTCATCTTTTGATTCCTCCTCTGCTATAGAGTCTAATTCTTCCTCCTTTAGCTCAAACTTTATCTTCTCAGGTTCCTTTCGTTGGACTTCATGTTTAATAACATCTTTTACCTCTCTGAACACCACATCTCGGTTGTACACAACCTTCCGTGTGAGTGGGTTCCAAATCTTATAACCCTTTAAACCATCCTTATACCCAATAAAAATGAACTTTTTAGATTTACTATCCAATTTGGTTTGTTTCTCTTTTGGAACATGTATATATGCATCACATCCAAATACCCTCAGATGTGAAAGAGAGGTTTTCTTACCAGTCCATACCTCTTGTGGAGTCTTCTCCTCCAACAATGATGAAGGTGACCTGTTGACCAGGTAACATGCAGTATCCATTGCCTCTGCCCAGAATTCCTGTCCTAACCCGGCACCACTGAACATGTTTCTTGCCCTTTCCATCAATGTCTTATTCATTTTTTCTGCAACTCCATTTTGCTAAGGTGTATATGGAGTAGTCTTCTGCCATGCTATATCACACTTGTTACAAAATTCTTCAAATTCCTTACTGCAAAACTCTCCACCATTATCTGTCCTCAACACCTTTATCTTCTTCTCTGTCTGGTTTTCCACTAGAGCCTTAAATTCTTTAAACTTATCAGACTTCAAATTCCTTCTTAAGGAAATATATCCATGTATTCCTTGAGAAGTCATCTATAAATGATACATAGTACATAGACTTACCTAGTGATGGAACCTTCATAGGTCCAAACACATCACTATGCACAAGTTCTAATATATGTTTCGCCTTCTTACTACCATAGGGGAAACTCACCTGATTCTGCTTCCCATATACACAATTTTCACACAAATCAAAATCCAGAGAGATATTACTCATACCTTCTACCATACCTTTATCATGAAGTATCGGAAGGCCCTTTTTTCCAATATGTCCAAGCCTTTGATGCCATAGCATGGTCTTCTCTCCAGAGACCACTATATTTTCTGCTCCACTTTCAAGAACCACAGAATTATTGCACCCATAAATAACAGTGCTACCTTGCAACTTGTACAGAGTTCCAATCCGAACTCCCCGCATCAATACCAGTGCTCCCCGAACCATCTTGCAGGTATCCTTCTCGAACATTGTTTTTAAACCTACATCATCCAGCGTGCTAACAGAAATCAGATTTCTAGATAATGCAGGAATATGTAGAACACCTGGAAGCGTTCCAACCCTTCCACCTTGCAACTTCAACTTTACTTTTCTGCGACCAATGATTCTAGCCTTCTTATCATCCCCCTAGAAGACATCACCACCATCATATTTCTCATACTCGCAAAACCACTCTCTATGGAGAGTGAAGTGAAAGGATGCACCTGAGTCAATCAACCATGCCTCGTGGTCTACATGTGTACTTGAAGAAGCCAAGTACACATCCCCACCTTCATCTGAGGTGGTTTTCACCTCTGCAGAAGGAGCCTCATCATATCCCTTTCATTTGTTAGGAGCTTTAGATTTACAATCCATTTTGTAGTGCCCTTCCTTTCCACATTTCCACCACACCACCTTTACAGGTTTTTTTGGAGATTTAGATCTCCCACTCGATGACTTATTTTTGTTTCTATTCTAGGTATTCCCTCGTACAGACAAGGCATCACCATTTTGGCTCTTCATATTTTTTCGTCTCATCTCCTCTGTCAGCAAGGATGAGACTATTTCATCAAAATGCAAGGCAGTTGCATTGCTACCTATTGCAATAACCAGACTATCCCATGAATCTGGTAGAGAACACAACAAACTGATGCATTTATCTTCATCTGAAATTTTAATATCAACAGATGCTAATTGACTTACCACAGTATTAAATGCATTCAGATGCTCTGTCCCTGAGTCTCCATCTTTCATCCTCAGGTTATACAACTTTTTCCGTAGGAACAGTTTATTCGCCATACACTTAGATTGGTACAAAGTCCCTAACTTGTCCCACAAAGCCTTCATTGTAGCTTCCCCTGATACATTCAGCAATACTGAATCTGAGACACACAATCATATTGTTCTCTTTTCCCTTCCGATCCAACTTCTTTCATTCTTCATCGGGCACTCCCGTTGGTTTAGTACCTGGATCTACTGTGATCCACTGGTCTTTATCCACCAATAGATCCTCCGTCTTGAGTTTCCACAACTCAAAACTCTGACCATTAAATTTCTCGATCTCTATCTTTCCACTACTCGCCATCTTCTTTCACCATCAGAATCGATCTCACAAATCTCCCACTAAACAGGGTCTACCACAGGCCCGAGCGAAACCCCTCAACAACAAAGGCATCCCCTTGAAGCGAAAATAGCTCTGATACCAAATGTAGGTTTTAACCCTATACAGAAACTTGCATATGAATTCGAAAACACAAAAAATAAACAATTCGAGATCATAACACATAAAACACATATACACAGAGATTTTCCCCTGGATCCTAAAACCGAGACTGCCAGCTTGATTTTTCATTATGTTCCTTTCAATGTTATAATACATATTTATACATGCCAAAGCATCCAATGCCATGGATTGAAAACCATCGCATCCAATACCATGGACCGAAAACTGTCGCGTCCAAAAAACATGTGCGAAAATCATGCACAAAACCATAGGTGGGTCCGCCCAACCTAAAATACGGTCCAAAACCAAAATTTTTTGGGGCGCTACCCAGGACCCCATAAAGTGGGGTTACGGGTGCCCTTCAAACCACCTACTAACTACATGGAAAGAATATAACACAACCCAACAACTTTTTTCCTTTAACCCGGTTCCTTCAATTTAGAATAGTGACCATAATTCATTGAATGGAGTAGTTTCCTTCTTCCCATAGATGCTTGATGTAAATTTACCCCATTTTTCTAGTAGTGCATTGAGAACTATATTAATCATTTCCTTGTTAGACATTATTTCTCCCAACTCTTTTAGTTGGTCCCTTATTTTAGACACCCTCATAAAATATGAGGTTATTCCTTCTTCTTTTGATATCTTAATATTGTAGAGTTCTTGTCTTAACAATATCATTCTCCTGCAATGCTTACGAAGAATAAATCTACAAGTTTGTCGTATATATATTTTGATGTTTCCAACTTTGATACATAGGGAATGAGGGTATCTTTGATGGATTATCTGGGAATCCTTTGTGCCCTTAATTCCCCTTTCATGTAATTTACGAGTGATTGAGCTTATTCCTTTGTAGGTTTAGATATTGATCCTTTAACATGTTCCATGACTTCATTTTCTATCAGGCTCAGATCCGTCCTTTTCTTCCATGCAAGAAATTTTTAAGTCCCAACCAACTTGTTGCTTTCCTTGAAAAAAGACATTTGATAGATTCTGATGTGGACATTAAAGATAGTTACTTGATAAGGTACTCCTTGATAACAATATCTTCAACTTTCTTCCTTCTTATTTTGATGGTGATGTTAAAATAGAATATTTCTTCTTGAAGAATATGTCTTCCTTCAAAAGTGATCTTTGACCCAAGGAGAGGGGGATCACCTTAAATCCTTGATGATGATGATAATGACTTTATTCTTTCTTCCCTTTGGATGATTTGATTTATAGATATCTTCAATTTAAGTAGAGGTAGGGTCTTTTGAAGTCTCCTCATTTGAGGTGATGATTAAGCAAGGTTCCCAAGAATGTTTCAAGTGTTGAATACTTATTTGAGTGAACTAAGGTTTGTGGGTCTCCTTCTAGTGACTTTCTTCAAGATGATAATGCAATCAATGTCCTTTAAGTGACTGTGAAATGAGAGGTCCCTTTTGATGGTTGATGCTCTTGATGATATTCTAGTGCTTCGATCGTTAAGTGTCCTTATTTGAACTGCCCTTCCTTGACTTGTCACCTTATCTTCAATACCATGTTGAGAAATCTAGGGGCAAAAAGTGTAGTTGATTTGTATTGCCTGATGACTATTTGTGATGTGATTTTACTTCTTTGGAATAGATTCTTATTTTCACTTTATAATTATTAGTGTTTTCTTCATAAAAAAGCAACCAATTCATAAAGTATAATGAGACAAAGAACACATAACATAGGTGATCAACCAAGGCCAAAACCTCTCCAAGTCTAAGAGGAAAACCTACAAGAATTCTTCTTCTTCTTTTTTTAACAAGATCGGTTACTTATATATTATAAAAACTTCGAGGACTATGTCCTATTACATATGAGGAGAAAAACAAGGAGGAGAGGATCCAAAATGGGTGCGCAGACCCTTGATCCTTGTTGCTAAAAACACGGTGGACTGCTTGAAAGAGGTAACGGCTATATTGCTGAACAAAAGAACCTGCTAACCGACAAAATTTACAATGCATATATCCTAAGGTTGATGTTGGTTGACTGAGTCATCAAGCTGAGCTTCTTTCCTTGCGCTGGCCCTAGTCGAGGCTTCAGCTTGCATGCTCTGAGTTAAGGTCTTGATGTGGGATATCGCTTCCTCCATATGATTGCATCTCTCCTTAAGTGCCTCAATCTATGCTTTCTGCTTCTCCATCTTCTTCCTTTTGGACCTGTTGTCTGCCTGGAAATCCTCTTTGAGTTCATTGAAGTGTTTGACAAATCTGGCGATCATAAAGCAATGTGCTTTGCAAAGGGTGCATTCACTGTTAGTGATGACTTTCTCCAAAGGATTGACTACTGGCTCGCGGGCTTCCTGCTGGTCTGCCATTTCAAAAATTTGATGTGTAGCAACTGGGCCGAGCTACTGTTGTAGATGGGAACAAAGGAAAGAGGCGGCAGAGGGAAGTGAAATAGGTTGAGAGGGGGAGAGCAGGACGAGATTTCTGCTCAGGAGAGGGACAGAGAAGGTGGAAGTGATGCTGGAAGCCTGTGGGAGGATGAAGATTGAAGGGAGAGAGCGCTGATACAAGGAAACAAATGAAAGATTAGTAATAAGAGAGAAGCAGGGAATGAAAGCGCCCAAGATTACCACGAAGGGAGGTCGGCCTCCACTCTCTGGATGAATAGTAACGGCCTCAGGAGATGAGCTGCTCTGGATGAGGATTGAAGCAGAAACCTTCGGTGCGCTGATTGCTTTGTGAAGAAAGGATGTGGAGCTGCTTGATTTAAAGCATGAAGAGGGGCTTGACTAAGATTTTGGGTAGAGGAAATTCCAGACATTGAGGTGACTGAGATGCCTGACAGAGATTTTGTTGCTGGAAAGAGCGATTTTGGAGCACAGACCGCCTGTTTGAAGCTTGGGAATGACGGCGGGGGTCATGAGGAGCCCGGGCACGTACCTGGGTGAAATGACAATGATGAAATCAGGTGCGTAGATCGAAGAGATGAGGATCTCTGAGGTGCAGTTGTGGAGATTTGGTGGAGGATAAGGGAGCTTGGGGGTATGCGCATTTCGGGAAGAGGGAGTGCTAAAGTGTCCCAGATTATGAGGAGGAAGGGTGGGGTATGACAGTCTAAGGAATTATTTTGTCATAGGTAGTTTCATTCTCTCTGACTTGGCCTACTGACCTGTTGGTTGCCTTGCTGGCTTGACCATCCACCTCAGTATTTTTACTTCTCAACACATGTTTGAATGTGGCGCCTGTTGTTTCTCTAATGTTGTCCATGATCCGATTCTTAATGTTGTTTAGAGCTATTTGCTTAAAATTGCCCCCTGAAACCATGGCAGCTATAATAATAGCTGAGTCACCCAGAATGATTGGATTTTGCATACATAGTCTCTTCAGGATTGAGGTACCCAAGAAGAGGTTGCATGCCTCGGCCTTGTTGTTGGTCATGTTTCCCAAGCCCCATTCATAGGTCACCATAACTTTGCCCTGGTGATCCTTAATAACTCCTCCTGCACCTGCTTTTCCCGGATTATTTTTGGATGCCCCGTCGAACTGGAGGGTAGGCCTCTTTTGATTTAGTATCCATTGAGTGACTTCCTCTTTGGTGCCTATGAGCTTCCACTCCTTCCTTTTTTGGCCTAAGTTGGGGGTGATGTAGTTTCTTGTGTCTAGGCTGAGACTGAATTTGTTGATCCATTCAGTCTCCCTTTTGTTCTAGCTTTCTTGATCTGGTTGGGACATTCCATTGGCCCTTATAGTCTCAGAGATGAGCGTCGTTGTTTTTTCCAAGGTGCTGGAGATGTTGGGCTTCCGATTGTTGAAAATTCATTTGTTTCGGGTGATCCAAATTTGCAACATAGAGTAGAGGGAATGTTGTTCCACATTCTATTGATAAGATTCTTTTTTTTTTTGGGGTAAGGGTAGCAGTTTCCCCAATTTTTTTGAAGAGAGGTGATTTGGTCGGGCGTTTCTCCTCTACTTAGGGGGCTAGTGATGAGCTTCCAGCAGCTTTGGGCAAAGGGGCATTCAAGGAAAAGGTGAAGGCTGCTTTCTTCCTCGGCTCGGCAAAGACAACAAATAGAGGGACCTAGGATGCCTCTTTTTCTGAGGTTTTCAGCTGTGAGGATTTTACCTTTAAGGAGAGTCCAATTAAAAAAATTTACCTTCGGGAGACATTCTGATTTCCAGACCACTTTATGGAGAGCCCAATTATTGGTGACCATGGCGTTCTAGAGAAGCTTGTAGCCTTCTTTGACTGTGTAATTTCCTCTGTTGGGGTCCCAAACGAATTTGTCCTCTGTCATATTGTTTGTAGGAGCCGAACTTGATAGAGATAACTTGAGCTCAGTCCAAAGGTCCCTGAGATTGATTGGAGGGGAGAGGCGCTTCCAGTCCTGCCATCTGTTATGATCCCAAGTGGAGATGTCATATAGGGAATTTAAGTTTTTTTCTTCCATCCAAATTTGAAGAGGTCTAAGATGTTGAGTTAAATTCCTTGGTCCTGATCCCATGATTCGATCTGCCCATATGTTGATCTATCTTCCACTTCCCGGAGCTCTGGAGATGTGATTTCTGAATTGGGGGAGGGATTTTTTAATGAGCTTCCAAACTAGAGTGCATTGCCTATCCACAATTGATTATGAGAGGATGTTGGAATTGGGGCATTCAGATATTTCCTTTTGATAACTTCTGTCCACCATGTGCCTTTCCCATTGAGGATTCTCCAAATTAGTTTGAAACCCATCGCCATGTTGGAGAGTCTTGGGATTTTTATTCCTAATCCTCCTTTTTCAAATGGGTGGGTGACCTGGTCCCATTTGACAAGACTAAACTTTTTGGAGTCCTGCCTTCCTCCCTGCCATAGGAAGCTTCTTATAATTATTTCCATGTGTTTATGCATGCTTGTAGGAGCTAGGGTGACTGCGAATTGATAAATGGGGAGAGCAGAGAGAATGGCTTTGATGAGGGTAGTTCTTCCAGCCAGATTGAGCCAAGTCATTCCCCAACTCTGAAGTTTTCCTCTCAATTTTTCTATGAATTTCACCCAGATTTCTGACTTGACCGATTCTTTTGCTAGAGGCAGTCCCAGGTACATGAAGTAGCTCCAGTTTCTTTGAGCTGGAATGTCAATAATCGAAGAGATTCTTTGAATGATTTTCCAAGGGACATTCCAAGTGTAAATCTTGCATTTTTTGTTGTTGAGCTTTCCTCCAGAAGCTAATAGGAAGGAGTCTAGCATTTTCTTGAATCTTTTTTCCATCAAGCTGGAGGCTCCCCCAATTAGGAGAGTGTCATCTACGAAGAGCGAATGATTTATTCCCTTGGCTCCTCTTTCTATACTGATTCCTGTGATTTATTTTTGCATTCAGAGTTTTTCCAAATGTATGCTCAGAGTTTCAGCCATAATGATGTATAGGAAGGGGGAGAGGGGGCAACCTTGTCTCAGTCCCCTAGTGCTTCTGAAATAGTTGCTTGGTCTTCCATTAATCAGAGGAGCTGTCCAGGGGTGAGTGATGCACTCCATGATAATGCTGATGAAATTATTCGATATCCCAAATTTCCTGAGAACTTCCTTCAAGAAGTGGTGGTTGACCCTGTCGAAGGCATTTGCCATGTCTAATTTGATGACCATACCCCTTTCATTCCTGCTTATGCTGCTGTGGATTGCCTCTTGGATAAGAATGACATTGTCCATGATTTGTCTGCTTGGGAAAAAACCCCCTTAGTTCTCTAAGATGAGGAAGGGGAGTAGATTTTTTAGCCTATTAGCTAGGATTTTAGTAATGATTTTGTAAGAGACATTACACAGGGGGATTGGTCAGAAACGGTCAAAGGATAGGGGGTTGAGATCCTTGGGAATAAGGGCTAAATGGGAGGATTTGATGCTGTTCCCCATTTTGCATTTTAAGAAGACGTTTTTCACCATCCTTCTGAAGTCTTTCTTAATAGTTTCCCAGTGATTTCTATAGAAGGCCACAGTAAACCCATCAGGGCTTGGAGCCTTGTCTTTTTGCATGCTAAATACTGACAACTTAATTTCCTCTTCTGTGACCTCTTGATCCAACTCTTTGTTTTGCAAGTCTGAGATTTTGTTTTCGATTGGGCTTAGAAACTCCGCATTGTCCTGAGGCTGGGGGTCTGCGGATAAAAGGGATTTGAAGTGTCTGTAGGTTGCCTCTTTGATTTCTTCCTGATCCCTTATCTCTTTCCCTTCCACCATTATTCTCTCTATTTGATTCCCTGCGCGTCGAAGCTTTAGGCTGTTATGAAAAAAGGATGTATTTTTGTCTCCAACCCTGAGCCAAAGACACCGAGACTTTTGTCTTTGTTCCTCTTCTTCCATCCTATTTTGCTTGTATAGTTCTTTATACATTTCATTTTCTTTGGATTGGTCCTCCTCTGTGTACTGGATGCTTTCCTTTTCCTGGTTCCATTGCTCTAGTTTTATATGAACGTCTGTTCTTTTTTTGTTTTCCTCTGCTGCGCAGTTTCTTGCCCACTGTTTGACAGCTGACCTGAGAGATTTAAGCTTGGTTTCCCAAATGTAATGGGGCGAACCAATGACTTCCTTTTCCCATTGCTCCTGTATTAGGTTTCGAAATTCTTCTTTGCTGTCCCAAGCTTTGTTGTATTTGAAAGGGAGTGGCCCCATGTTCCTTCCCTTATCTAGAGTCAAGACCACGGGTTTGTGGTTTGAGGTGTAGCCTTGAATGATTTTGCTTTTGATGTTGGGGAAGCTTGCGACTATTCCTTCTTGAACGAGGATTCTGTCTAGTCTCTCTTTTATGTTGTTGTTGCCAATTCTCTTGTTGCTCCAGGTGAACCTCCCATTTTGAGGAGGGATGTCCACTAGATTATGAGTTTGGATTATAGTTTCTAGGGAGTCTCTTCATGGATCTGCATAGAAATTTCCTCCTAGTTTCTCATAAGCATTCCTTATTAGATTTAAGTCTCCTCCAAGGAATATGTTCCTTCCTTGAACTGAAAGGAGATCTGTGGTTATTGTGTCCCAGCATGAGGCTTTATCCCTATAATGATTTGGTGCGTAGATGTTGTATATAGTAAAGTCCTCTTTTGAAGCTTTGTTCTGAATGTCAGTTCTTATCCACCAGCTATGTGAGTTTTGATTTATGAGTTCCCATTTATTTTTGTTCCATATGGTTCCTATACCTCCTGATGCGCCAACTACACTTATCGCTGTACCTGAATAATTTTTGCTTCTTTTTGTGTGATTTTGAAATTCTTGGTCTGAGATTTTGGTCTCTTGGAGGAGGAGAAGATCTGGCTGCTCGTATTTAAGAAGATCCCGGACTGCATTTGCTTTTAGGGAGGAGCCCATCCCCCTACAATTCCAGGAGACCAAGATCATCATTTACCGTGTTTGGTGTGGGTCCCACTCTTCTCTTTCATCTTTTCCCCGCTTCCTTTTGATTTCTCTAGGAAGGTTTCCATTGGTTGTTGAGTTCGAGTGGCCATTTCTTTCGCTGCGTTTTCATCCCTGATTTCTTTATTGGACTTCCTACCTACTTTTCTAGGGGGATCAGAGGAAAGGCTATTTTCTTTTGTTTTGTTTCTGGTTAGGATTCGATCCACAGTTGGGGAAGGGGAGGGTGTAGAAATTTTGAATAATTTAACACATATTCAACAGAGATTATCCTAATCATGTACTATTGCGGAAAACATACACAATACATAAGCTCCTCTACGTTGATCATCAATTTAGCAGCATCAATAACAATAAAACATCAAGAGCATTCACACATTAACACAGTATGTATCCCGAGGAAAGCATCTCGCTAAAAATCCCAACTATCTATATATTAATGATTGAGTCATGTAACATTACACAGCATAATACTTCTCACAAGTATCTCCACCTCTGTTACACACAATACAGCTCAGATCTGAATCAATCACTGGCTCAAATCTCCTTCGCTGCTTGCATGCCTCCTCTGCTTAATCCTGCAAGAAGAAATGATGATAATTCCAAGGCAACCATGTATTTCCTTGGCTAAATCACGTGAGCACAAGCTACAATGTGGGAAAACTCATTGGCATACTCAATCCCTTGATTGTGCAAGATCTGATGCACAACTATAGTCACAACTGATAGCAAACTGATCCTCTAACACCTGTCCCTACTGAACTGAACATGCACTGACATGCAACTGAGTTAACTGATGTATTCTATAGTTGCATTATGAGTTAATAACTTGTGAATTAATT
>APFE030014245.1:0-10537 GCA_000404065.3 Pinus taeda | reverse complement strand
AACCTGAAGGCTTTGCGGTGAAGGGTACGAAAGAATTGGTATGCAAGTTAAAGAAGTCTCTGTATGGGTTAAAACAGTCACCAAGGATGTGGTATCAGAAATTTGATACATTTATACGGGGACTTGGCTTCACCAGAAGCAAATAAGATCATTGTGTGTATTTTAAATTAATTGGTGACCGTGTTATTTATCTGGTCTTGTATGTGGATGATATGTTGTTGGTTGGAAATGACAAAGAAATTACCCAGGATTTGAAGACCCAATTGTCCTCCAAATTCGACATGGAAGATCTCGGTGCTGCAAATTATATTTTGGGCTTGGAAATTAAAAGAGATTGGGCAAAGAGGAAGCTCTGGTTAAACTAGAGGAAGTATTTTGAGACAATATTTCAGAGGTTTAATATGCAGGATAGTAAACCGGTGAGGGTTCCTATTCCTGTAGGTGTGAGGTTATCTGCTGAACAGTGTCCCAAGACAAAGAAGAGGAAGAGGACATGTCCTGTGTTCCATATGCAAGTGCAGTTGGTAGCTTGATGTACGCCATGGTCTGTACTAGACCAGAATTGCACATGCAGTGGGAGTATTGAGCAGGTTTATGTCAAAACCAGGGAAGGAGCACTGGACAACAGTGAAGCGGGTTTTTAGGTATTTGCGTGGCACTAGTGATTATGGTTTGTGCTACCAAGGAAGACCAAGATTGGACAGAGTGTTGGATATTCATGGCTTTGTTGATGCAGACTGGGCTGGAGATCTTGATCAAAGAAGATCTACAAGTGGGTATGTGTTTAACCTATTTGGAGGTGCAGTCAGTTGGATGAGTAAGAAACAATCTGTAGTGGCACTATCAACTACAGAGGCAGAATACATGGCAAGCCACTCATGCAAGCAAGGAAGCAGTTTGGTTGCAGAGATTATGTTCAAGTATGGGGTTAGTATAGGGAGCTATAAGGATAGACTGTGACAGCCAAAGTGCAATTTTCTTGGCAAAGAACCCTGCTTATCATTTAAAGACAAAGCACATTGATGTTCAATATTACTTTGTGAGGGATATGATAGAAGACAAAAAGGTGTTGCTGGTAAAGGTAGACACTTTGAAGAACACTACAGATGCATTGACAAAATCTATGAGCTCTGAGAATTTCTCTTGGTGTAGAGAAACAATGAGCATTTCAGGGCTGGAAAAATGACTAAGCTCTCCTGTGGTCCCCTATGGAAAGAAAACAACAAGTGGGATATTGTTGGGGTGTGTTATATTCTTTCCAAGGCTAACCTACGTAGTGAACCAGGGGGTTAGAGGGGGTGCGGAGCCCCCCCTTCATTGCGCCGATTGTGCAGCAGGGGCCGCAGCCCCCCCTGTCCTGGGGGTTTGAGGTGGGCAAGTAGGACCCCTCTACGGGGTCTGGGGCAGCGCCCTGGGAAATTTTTTTTGGACCCTATATTAGGTTGGGCGAACCTACCTATGGTTTTCGGTCCATGGTTTTGGACACGATGGTTTTCAATCCATGGTATTGGATGCTTCGGCATGTATAAATATGTATTTTAACTTTGGAATAGAACATAATGAAAAATCAAGCTGGTAGTCCCGGTTTTGGGATCCAGTGGGAAATATCTGTGTATATGTGTTTTATGTGTTATGCTCTCGCATTGTTTATTTTTTTGTGATTTAGAATTCGTATGCAGGTAATTTCTGTATGGGGTTAAAACCTACAAGCCTAGCTATTGTTTGTTATAAATGGGGGAGTTGTTTCATAGTACAACAATCTGCTGATGTTACTGCAAATTCTGTGTTGAATTCTTAAATAGTTTTTGTTTTACTCCTGCACACTTCTTGGGAGAAAGTGCCCTCCTACTAGGGAGGAGGTGCCTTCCTCTTTAGGAGGGATTCATAGTGTGATAGATATTTTATTTTTCATGTTTTTAGTGTGGTATTTATGATCACTATTACACATGTTCTTGTGGATAGATACATTTCTAAAGAGAGAGATTTATTGTGTGTTGTTAAACAGGTTAATCAATTCCATGGTATTCAATTATTGTTATATCTTTAGCTGATAGTGTACGACACCCCTATCTTTATTATGAAGTTATTATGAAGTGTGGATTCTTTACTTGTTGAGTGTGTTTCATTCCTGCAATGTACCTTTTAATTATAATAAGCATGTATTTCCATTCTACAAGAGTGCTTTAATTTCTGCAATTGTGTTCAACAACATCTTTTTTGTTTTATCTTGTTGTTACATGTATCAGTACAAATAATGCATATGTCATTGAAATAAAAATATTGATAATTAATGATTGTGGTTTAGTTACTTTAGGAGTGATAAAACCTCACAAACATTTTGGAGTTTTTGTCGGGGAAGGTTGTCAATGATATAGTCGTCCAACACTTTCTTTTGAATTTCCTTTTGATAGAGTGTCTCTAATTTTACAAGCATTAGGCATCAATATGAGAGGCAAGAACTTGTGAATCACTCTAACATACCTTAGCAGGCTAACTGATGTAATAATTAGGACACTTAGGATGTGAAAATAATTACACATTAGGTCCATGTGTAGAATGTATGAGTGAAGAAGAAGAAAAACGTAAGAACACTAATAAACCTATAGGAAAAAGGGTTTGAACAAAGAACAAGAAAAATACCGATCAAGGGAGGGTAACATTTATCCAAGAATTGATCTCAAAAGAAGAAAGTGAGAATTCAACATGACATAGGGACATGAGAAAAACAAGCCCATAGAAAGTTGTTGCTTCTACATTAAAATCAGGAGTATCTAGTTCCTTTGTTTTAGGACCCCAGTTTCCTCAAACTTGCTTACAAACTCCCAAATATGTAAAATCAACTCAGGATCAACAATGAAAAACTAGTGGCAGGGATTTTGGATTGGAAGGACAAGGGGAAACTAGTGGGAAATATCAAGGACCAAAATCGGAAGAACATTCTTTCACTTTCCAATACCCAAACTCAAGCAGTGAAGTAAAACAGCCAACCCCAAAACAATCTGAGAAGTTATCACAAGAACCCCTATCTACAAAACATTCATCTGAAACAATATTTAGAAGGATACTTACCATAACAATAATCAGAATAATTTCCAATGGGGGATAACAAAAACAATAACATCACAGATGCCATTATTTCCACTTTTTAATTTCCAATAAGTCATATAAGGTGAGAAGCCCCCATGAAAAATATCTCTCTATCACCCCTTCCATCTTTCCAGGGATTGACTGTAGAAGATACTGATCCTTTTCTGTTTGATTTTGATGTTTTGTGCAAGATTTATGAGTAAACTTCATATGCTTACAAGATAAAACTATTTCCTTCCACTCTGAAAGGGGCAACATTAAGATGGTCTATGGGACTAGGTCCTGCCACTATCCGAACATGGGGAGATATGAAGATTATGTTTCTCGTAAAATACCAAGACTATTGAGGAACCAAATATTTAAGAGAGGAGATATTCAGAATGGTACAAAAGTAAGAAGCGAACTTGGAAGATTAAGTGGAACGATTCCATTATAATCTACAGAGGTCCTAACATAGTGATCAAGATTCAAATATTTTTAAAATAATATATATTCAAGGAATGAGAGATGACTACCTTGACATGTTGGACATCTTAGGAAAAGGAGATATATCTGAAGAGCCATATAATTATATAATAAAACTTTTCTTAAGGTGTTCACAATGATCCCCATGTGGGATAAGCATGGCATGGGATGCCTCTGTTAAAATACATAAATCCACAAATGGAGGTGTGACCAGAGCTGAGATTCAAAACTTGTTTGAGAATCTCAAGACCGATCTTCTCAATACCTTATCTACCCAATTGATGACAACATAAGTGAAAAAGACACAGGATGAAGCTGATAAGTCCTTGGTCATGTTCTTCCCAAAATGTAAAGACAAACATTCCCAAAAGGAATTCAGAGTCAACAACATTAACTTGTGCAATCTTTATGACCTAGAGAATTCTACAGGCTACTATTAGAGATCCCAAGACTAAAGGAAACACTCGAGGAATTAGGTAAGGAGGCTCAGTCTTCTTACTTTATTGGGTCTAGGAAGCCTTAGCAACCACGACCACTAGGTATGTCTCAATATGTTTCTTTCAATCTGTGGAATAATGTATATAATACTCAACAATTTCCATGGCATCATCCCACTCCCCCTCCAACTAAATTTCCCTCACGATTGAACGAATGGTCTCCTTCTCCACCTTTCCAGTATCCTCCATCTCAGATGTACTCTTGGCCTCAGAATTGGAGGGGAAACTCTTTAGGACCAATCCCTCCTTCATTACGAGTGCAACAACAATTACAACTTCCACCTCTCTCATCATTTGCTACCATTCCTCCCATATTTCCCCACTTTCCTATACAGTCTAACCCTAACCTAAATAATAAGGTAGCTCAAAATATATGACCCCCACTTCTTTCCATACTTACTACATTACCCCTGTTGAATGCAATGAGATCCACCTTCAATCAGGGAAAGTAGTAAACTAAAAACCCTCCCTTGTCATTATTGAAGAGGAATGTGAATAACCTAGGGATGATCCTATGGATTATGACAGAACTACTACACTTGTAACAGCTCATTCAAATAATTATGACACATGTGTAAAAACCAATCCAACGCGTATAGTGACTAAGGACCCTCCATATCAACAAAACTTAGTTGAAACTAGGATGATTCCACAACTCGAATTTGATTTCCTCAGGGAGTTAAAGAATCTACACATAAGGATTCCCTAGCTACAATCCATTAAGGATGTGCCCATATATGAAAAAACAGTAAGAGACCTATGTGTTAAGAAACCTGGAAGGAAGCCTAAATATCTTGTTACCATCTATGTGGTGGGAAAATTGTAAGAACTGATGACTGGTCAACCTATTTTGGCTAATATAATGACCCAGGGAATCCTACAATCACTGTTTATGTGGATGAGAAGCCCATTTTGAACACATTAATTTATTTAGAGGAAGCAATCAATGTAATGACCAAGGACATATTTACCACTTTAGGAATGCATGGGCTAAGAAAAACACCTATAATGATAGAACTAGAAGATAGGTCACGTGTTAAACCTATGTGAGTGGTAGAGGATGTAGTCATCATAGTAGATTATTAGAGGTACCCAAAAAAAATTATTATTTCGCAAACCAAGTCAAATCTAGGGGTCCATCCCCTGGTACTAGGAAGGCCTTGGTTGGCCATTGCGGATGCATTCATAGGTTGTAGGTCGAGCTTCATGACGATTTCCAATGGAAAAGCCACAAATAACCTTAACCTCTATCCTCCTTGTTATAGACATTTTTGGGCACTACAACCCCAATCATAAATGCCCATAAACTAAGGGCTCCTAAGTCCCTAAAAGTGTTTCTTCACTACCTAAAGGAACAAGGTCAGCTGATTACATCATCTCCCAGAAGTTCTCCACTAAAAACTGCTCAGAAATGGTCAAAACTGGACCATACTGAATACCCGGTGCAGAGGGTGCGATGCATATCACCTTCCTAGTGTAAAGGGTGTGATGCATATTGGATGGCCCCTCTACAGGGTGTGATGGGCAAGAATGGACAAATGGTAGAGACAGTTTGCGAGGTGGAAGATCATAGAATCTTCCGGAAGCTTCCCCTCTGACACTTGCCTCTCTGTTTTCGACCAGGGATGAGTAAGAGATCATCAGTATCCAAGTGGAATCAAGAACTATCAGAGAGAGGACACTAATAAAGACCCCAGAAGATAACTCAACCCCCTACAATCATCTATATATGGATCCCTCATCACAGATATCCAGAGGCTAGAATCTTGTACCTTGTAGAGAACTGTTGTTGGTTTTCTGGTGAAACTTCATAGTGTTGGGTGATCTAAGCTTTACTTGAGATGAAGAAGGGCTTTCTTGCTGGAGGATGATGCTGGGTCAGAACTATTGGTTGCAATCCTCTTACTATTCTTGATATTAATAAAGCTATTCAAGTTTTCCTCCATATTCTTGTATGTTTGATTGTATATGCATTTGTGTGGTTAATACATATATAGTCCTGTGTTATTTATGAATATAGATATCTGTTCTTCGATAGTATTATGCTGCTTTGATTCCATAGGTTCTCTTTGAAGCTGGGTAGATGAAGAAGAAGCAGCAAATATCTATCAGGAAGGAGAGGAATCAAGCAAGGAACCAAGCGCAAGACTAAGGTTGGTGTCCTTTGTTCCACTCTTATCTATTTTTCAGAAAGGAAAGCGAAAGTAGTCTTCACTTGTTTGTTTCTAAGATAGCTACCAGTCTTAGTGGGAATAGCAGCTCCGAGTGGACCCTATTCCCGGTAACAAAATGGCGACTCCACTAGGGAGATAATAGATTGTTTGTTAGTCTATATTTGTTTGTTTTATAAACTTACGGACGGAGCCTGAAGTCAAGCCAGCTAGCCTTCGAACTGTATTTGTTAAGAAAATTCAAAGTAGATCAATGCTAGATTTTAGGCTTCTGTGGATGTTTTTTGCAGTGGTATGATCCGGATTGTCCACAGTATTTTGTTCATTGAGTCAACGTTTCAAACCCCAAAGGGGGTCCATCATTCATTTTCTATCTTTCTGATTTGTCCTGATGATGGACCCCCTTTGGGGTTTGAAACGTCGACTAAATGAACAAAATACTGTGGACAATCCGGATCATACCATAGATCAATGCTGCTTCATTCTATCTCTGAGTTTTTTTTATAAATTGAACAATCAATATGAAAACGTTCTAATTGCCCAAGTGGTGGCTCTAGTAACCTCCTTAAATCAACCCCTGTGATTTACATTTACTGAACATCACTTACTCGGCCTAAATCCCTGAACTGAACTACAAATTGTGAGCAAAGACTGGTTAAAAGTCTCGCACTGGTACCATCGCACCCTCCCTTCAAGGCAGTCTGTATACATCACACTTCCTGTGTGCAGTAGGTGAGATGCATACTGGATTCCCTATGTGACAGGTGTGATGGTCAGGGAAGGTTAATTTTACCTTTAGACATTTGTTTTTCTTCACTCTTTTCAATTCTATTCAGGAGTTTTGCTGTCTGTGGTTAGTATATCTCTGTGAAACCCCCTTCTCTTCCATCATTCTGCCTCTATTATGCAAAGAACTGTAAGTGTTTTTTATGTATTGTGCGCCATTTTCAGTTCTCTTTTGCTAAGAAGTATCATAGTCGAGCTGTCGTTTCTTAATCTGAAAGTGTCATAAGTGTCATTATCATTCATAGAAGAGAAACCCATTGTTCTTGATAGTCGATTGTACTGTTACTCTTATATATGATTTGAATTAGTAGTTTTTAAATTGTCGAAAAGCAATTTTCATTTCAAAATCGCAAAGTGTCACCCTTACCTTCACTTCATTTTGAAAAGAAATTTGTTAAGTATTGTCGCTTTGAAAATAATTTAGATTTCCACTTAGCGTTCTTCTTGTCATTTATACATTAAGAAGGCTGAAAACAAATACATGCATGTGCATTTGCATTTAGACTGTTTGGTTTGATTTAGGATAGTGCATTTAGTGTGTGCTCTGTGCTCTTTGTTGAAAGACTCTCAATTTTCTTTCTTTAGTAGCTAGGATTTTCATTGCCAAAAGAAGATCAAATAGTTGTTTATCATCTTAGACTGCATTTTAGGAATTGTATACACATCATGTGGTGAACCTGAAAGGCAAATTTTTAAACAAGATCAACTATAAAATAAATTTAATGAATCTAAAAACACTTTGGAACCTAACAAACAACATCTAGAAGTCTAGGCTAGAAACGTATTCTGGCGTTGTAAAACCTGGTAACTGTTGTTTTCATGGTTGGTTGGGTGATTCCTCCACTCTGAGATGACAAGTGCCAATATGGACTTGTGCTCCCACATACCATCGAGTATATATTGGGAGACCACAATAGGCTATATCGTTTATCCTTAGGAAGCCATGTCTGTGGCCCTATCGATCGCAATGCACTGAACACAGCATTTGGGAAGATTGACTGCCATACCGTAAAAAGTATTCTGTAGTTTTTCGATTGGTTTGGTAATCCCCTTTTCCTAGATTTCCAGAGAAGTCTCTTTCATTCCTTTTCAAACTCCTTAAAAAAAAAGGTCCATCTGAGCACTTGTCACTTCAAGCTCATTAAAAATCGAAGGCGACTAGAGTCATCTTTTGTTTTTTCTCGACTCTTAAAAATTGAAAAAACAAGTTGTTACAAAGCGTCTAAAATTTATTTTAATCGGAATAACGTCACTGTTTCCTCATTGGTCTTAGAAATTAGTCTCCCTTCATCACAAGTTCCTGTAGAATTGCTAGGAAATATTTTTGATGTACTAAATATGTCTGAACAACCGTCAACATCCAGGACTCTGTCATCTGATGCATTAGCAGCAGAACCTCCTACTACTACTGTTATACGGGAATAGTGTCCACACGGATGCTGCTATTCCCACTAAGATGTGTGGCTATCTTAGAAACAAACAATGAAAGTCTGCTGTTGATTCCTTTTATGAAAATAGATGAGAAGAGAACCAAGAGGGCCAACCTGAGTCTTGCGCTCGATTCCCTCTCCTTCTTGATAGAGTTTTTATGCTCGCTCTTTGTCTGCTCAGCTCCAAAAGGGACCTGTAGAATCACAAAAACATACTACTATGCAAGAAACAAGGATCTAAGTCCACAAATAATGTAGGATCAGATGTACATTAACCATATATAAGCACATATAAACAAATACACCAAGATATGGAAGGAAACAAGAATAAATTTATTCAGATAAAAGTAGCAAGAGGATTACAACCATGAGCAGCTCTGACCCAGCATCATTCTCCAGCTAAGAAGCCCTTATTTCACCTCAAGCAAAGAAAAATCACCCAACACTGTGAATGTACACAAGAATACTAACAACACTTCTATATAGATTACAAAATTCCAGCCTCCAACCTCTGGATCTCTAGGATGAGAGATCTATATATATATTTTTGCAAAGGTGTGAGTAAGCTCTGGGTTTTTGATTAGTGTCCTCTCTCTGATAGTTCTTGGTTCCACTTGGAGATTTCATTGATCTCTTACTCATCCTTGAGCGAATTCTGAGAGGCAAGTGTCATATGAGAAGTTTCTAGAAGATTCCCTGATCATCCACTTAGCAAAGTGTCTCCGTCACTTGTCTATTCTCGTCCATCGCACCCTGTAGAAGGACTTTTCAGTATGCATCGCACTCTCTACACTAGGCATTCAGTATGGTCTAGTTTTGACCATTTCTGAGCAGTTTTTAGTGGAAAACTTCTGGGAGATGATGTAATCAGTTGACCTTGTTCCTTTAGAAAGTGAAGCAACACTTTTAGGGACATAAGAGCCCTCAGTTTATGGACATTTGTTATTGGGGTTGAAGTGCCCAAAAATGTCTATAATAGTTGCCCCCTAAAGCATGAGGTCATTAATCTTTTTTGATGTCAGGTGAAATGCTTTACTATGAGGATCCGAAGTTTTTCTAAGCTGGGAGACGACCTGTAATAAGATACAATACAATACATTATTTTGACAACATTTTTTCATGATCTAGCTGAGGCGGGCATTCCCATGCTCAGCTTTATAAATTCATTTTTCATGGACATAGGACAGACGATCGTCTGTGTGACAGACTGATGATATGGACACATCATCCTTTGATTTGGATGATCATCTGTTCGACAAAGATGTACACTAGATGTTTTTATATTCCTGAATATATCGCAGCCTGGATGGATGAAACTAGATCTGGGGTCTTCAAAACTCGGCCAATCTTCACTCGGAGTACAAGTTGATCCATGTGAAAAAAAATTTCGAGTCGGATATGGAAAGACATCGCCTGATTACCAGCCAATGATGTAAGCTGTTAACAAGAATGAGAGGAATCACCAATAATGACAATGACCCTCAAGGTACTACAGTACAATTCACGTGGTAAAAGGGACTTGGCATCAAACACCATGTAAAATATCTCGGTCGAAGGCCATTGATGTAAACCTGTCGCCGAAAGTGAGAAACTTACCATTGAGGCATGCAAGCTTCAAAGTACTAAAAGGGTTGTTCCTAAGTCAACTTCTTGGATAATGAGATGATGTTGACAAGAAGTGACCCGTCGCAAGAGGGCCTTAATGAATCCCACATCAACGACACGGAACGAAGCAAATTATTTTGCAGGTGAAAACAATCTGACGATACAGGGTTCAGCGTGGTGGTCATGAAGGAATGGAGCATGAATGTATTGCAGTGGGTGAGACACAGGCGAATTGTCTGAATGAATTCTCTTGAACATATCGGCGACACTGATGATGGATTGGTAGCGTTAACCCCAAAGATGGATGGTGTGATGGACCAATGGTGTTGACCAGCAAATGGAACAACCCAACCCGGCTTGGATGCAGAAGGAAAGTGTCATGTTCAAGAGCGACTTGCTACCAATAAAGCTTTTTCAAGTTTTCTTCCCAATTTTCCCCAGTCATTGCTGACCAGTACCTCTTTATTTTTGTCAAGCTTGAGGAGGATAAATATTC